>MDKI01132485.1:0-25000 GCA_005239505.1 Nicotiana paniculata | reverse complement strand
AGATCCCTGAGACACTGGAGAATGCTGGTAGTCCTAGAAAATCATTTCATAGAAATGGTACAGGCTCCAGATAACTGTACATTCAACTTCCACTTATCATTTAGACAGAGGGACCAACAGAAGCTGGGCATTTGGTCTAGTGGTATGATTCTCGCTTTGGGTGCGAGAGGTCCCGAGTTCGATTCTCGGAATGCCCCAAAAATATATATTTAGTGCCCTTTTTTCAAGCCTGTGCTCCTGCTAGTTACAAAAGGATTTGAAAGCAAATGTGGAATTACTTTTAATACTTTGCTGGACAATCTACAGTGAGATCCTGTTCAGGAAACTGCAGTAAGCTCATCAAGCATTTTAAATATCAGATCCCAATGATTGGTGGAATTCAACCTTAACGACATTTACAGACAATAAATTTAGCTAGTCTATTAATCCAAAACATTTCTACAGTCCAGATATAATGCTGCTTTGATCAATGCCTGCGTTAAACCTTACCTAACGTTTGACTTCAGGAGCTCTTTGTTATTTTTCTGATCTCAAGTCAACTAAGATACCAAGCCAACAACAACAACCAGTGTAATCCCACAAGTGGGGTCTGGGGAGGATAGTGAGTACGCAGACCTTACCCCTACCCGAGGAAGTAGATAGGTTGTTTCCGAAAGACTCTCGGCTCAAGAACTAAGACACCAAGCCAAATGTCTTATACATCACAATTTGCAGGCAGAGAGTCTTTGAACTCTCATTAATGAGCAACCAAATGACATGAGTTAGATGAAGCTGAATAACGTATAACTAGACTATGAGCTAAGAATTAATACTGCAATAGTGCAGTGTTGAGGCTACCTGTTCAGTGTACTGATAAGCAGATCTAAAACTCCAAAGTTCAATGTCAATATCCGAACAGATCCTGAATATAAATACTGAATGGGTAAGCTCAAGTATCTCAACTATCTTAAGCCATCATTTCACACATACTTTCCAGTTTTACCATCTGCTTTCAATCTGACTGAGAAGGCAAAACTTAAAAGTTAAGTTAGTACCTGGGTTTGTCTAAATCAGAGATTCATACTGTTTAGCCTATAACAAGGTCATTTACTTTCTCAAAGAAAAAAAAACTCATATAGGGGTCAAGGAAGTCAACAGTAACAACTGAAATCATTGATCATCAATGGAATTCAGGCAAAAGCTCGCAGAATTTCACATCAAAATGAGGGCTGAATGTATACTCATAGTTCGTGAGCAATTTTCATTTCCATTAGTAAACCAACAATGCATGAACATCGTTGTACCGTGTTGTTCTGTACCGATTTACATAGCGTGAGCTGCACAATTTCATGAAGACAAGTGAAAACGATATAGCTTAAAAGAGAAGGTGCCCAAAAGAGAACTGGTAAGAACAGAACCCAACAGAAAGCCCATGTTTTAACTATAAATGTGATACTTGAGTAGGTTTTCCTTACTATGATGCTCAAACATGCAATATTAACACAGATAATGCCAGTACCTGGTCTCATGTCCAATGACAGTTCTCGATCATTAGACAAATTTAGTGGCTTTTATATTCCAGATGCTCAAAAAAGTTGAGTATGATAGAAAAGGATGATACATAGACAAGCGCCAGTAACAACTAAAGCTGATAGCATCTTTAAGGATCGAGAACAGCGCAAGTCAGAGGAAGCTAAGCAATCCCTCTTGAGTATCTCCCATATCCAAATGGGAGTCAGCAAAAGTACCAAAGAATATTTGGTAAGCAAATGAAGATCAGCTGGTGTGGAATATGGAGCATCTGAAGTCTAAATTGCAGATAAGCAATGACATTCACAAACAAATAACTCACAAGGGGAAAATACATTTGACTAAAACTCAAAGATGGCAATTGTCAACAAACGGGCATTTGGTCTAGTGGTATGATTCTCGCTTTGGGTGCGAGAGGTCCCGAGTTCGATTCTCGGAATGCCCCTTGATTTTGATAAAATTTTAATCTACAATACGTTGATTAACTCTTCAAGTGCTCCTTCATCTTTAACTGACTCTACAGTTGATTAAAACACCTCTAACAGCATAGTTCTATCTGTCTCATTCAATTATTTTAACAATGGAAGATCCCTGAGACATTGAGATGCATCACTCCTAGAAAATAATTTCGCAAAATGGTACAAGCTCCAGAAAACTAAACATGAAACTTCACTATTATTCAGACTAATGGACCAATAAAAGCTGGGCATTTGGTCTAGTGGTATGATTCTCGCTTTGGGTGCGAGAGGTCCCGAGTTCGATTCTCGGAATGCCCCCCAAAATTTTGACCACTCTTTTTCAAGCCTGTGCTCCTGTGGATTATAAAGGATCAGAAGGAAAAATAAAGGATTTTCATTTAACACTTTGCTGAACAATTAACATTGAGATCCTGTTCTGAAAACTGCAGTAAGCTCATCAAGTATTTAAGATGTTGGGATTCCAATGATGAACGGAATTCACTTTACATCATGCATGGACAATAAATTTTACTTACTGTATTAAATACTAACAAAAGGAAACTGTTTCAAGAAGGCGCTCATGATTTATTGCTGATCCAAACAGTCAAGGCAGAATTCTAGACCTGATTCTTCTTTCTGGTGTATTTTTGTAAACCATACTTAATGTTTAACTTTCACCACTCTTTTTGCTCTCCTGTTCTGTGCACACTCTGATCATAAGACAACCAAGACAGTCGGCCAAAATTCATGTTCTATGAGACCCGCAATATGAACAAGCTCGAATACATGGAGTTATATATAAACAAGAATATCATCCTATATCATTCAAGTAACAAAAATATCTGGGAGCAACATAAAATTAGCAGGAAAGCCATGGTTCTTCAGTATATGTTATTCCTAGATTTGGTGCCTCAATTTATGCAGCGAATTCACCTCAAAACAGCGGTGCTAGAACACGAAGCAAACCGGTTTATGCCAGAGATCTAGCTTCATGTAAAGTCAAATTTCATGTTCTTGGATAACATACAAGTACAACCACTGGGTTGAATGTAGTAAGAGGATTTCAAAGAGAATGAACCAGTACAAAAAAAGCTTGTAGCATCTGTAGAAGTCAGGAAAAGTGAAGATCAGAAGAGAGGCTGGCAAAGCAGAATCATTAAAGCACTTGTCTTTTTCCAGTAACTTAGGATACAGCAGAAGTACAAAAAATATCAACGGGGCTGAATTAAGATATCTAAAGATTCTAAATTTGCAACTAAGCAAAGCTTTTATGCTTGATTTTTCCAGAAAATAAGGAAAAGACATTGATCATGAGCCAAAAATGACAATAATCAACAACTGGGCATTTGGTCTAGTGGTATGATTCTCGCTTTGGGTGCGAGAGGTCCCGAGTTCGATTCTCGGAATGCCCCATCTTTTTTCAATTCAAATACAGACAAGATCTAGTATTTAATGTTTTCTTTAGTAGATAATTTAATATTAGAATCTGACTCTTCCTTATTTCAGCACATGCAGATACAAGGTAAGATACCATTTATCTTAAAGAATTCCTACTCAATGCCCTATTTATCAAAAATGGTAGTTTTCCTATCAAGTACCTGGATTTCTTGTCCCTCAAGAGAATAAAGAGAGAAACTTCCTCTACTAGAGAAAATGAAAAAGACAATCAGATTGGAAAAGAAAAGCGTTGACCTCTGGAGATCGTTCAAGGCTTATTAACATGTTGTAGTCTTCCTAAGATGCATTATTGCTTCTACATACATGTTTGAGTACACTTTTATATATGGTTTACGGTACTGGAGAAGTTAAGTAAGACTACTTGAGTAGATAGTATCAAAAATCTGATCCAAAGTTTATCAAGATAATGTATACAAAAGTATACATCAACTCATTTTAATTCCAGAACCATGCTGATGACTGTAAGCCAGTAATGGCAATGGATGTCATCCAAAGTCCGCATATGCAAATCAATCAACAAAATTAGTTATGAGACTAGAACTTTCAGAGCAAATAGTAACACAATGACAAAATACTAGGGTACGAAGTAGCAGTATTGACAAAGCCAGCAAACCATATCTGTTTGATATTTCATGTAAAGGATGATATCCACAAGTATGGTTTTGACTCTTTCGCACTGTAACATTCGTTGAGGACTGAACCTTTTAGGGTGAAACATACCCTTTTAGTTTGGATTGATATAAGAAAAACCTCATAACAGATGAATACAGTACCATATCAGTAAAGACAAATTCAGCTGCTCATAAGCATTTGTACCGCTTAAGATATACGAAACACCAAACTTCAAATAATTACATATGCACAAGAAAATACGGAAACAGGAAAGATTTTGCAATGCAAACAACTGGTTGACTGCAAGCAAGTACAAGCTCAATGCATAACATTACCCAGAAGATATGTACAAGAACATAAGTGCTCAAAGGTCAATCTGTCAGAGTTTTCCATCTGGTTCATTTTCCATTATTACTATGTAGTTATTATTATTGATAATTATTGTTCAATTTTCCTCGTGTTTATTTTGTCATTTTTACTTCATATGATTAAATAAATCAAGAGGATTTGCTAAAATTATGAGTAAGATTGGTAGATACAAGGAAGTGCAAATCATCTACCTGCAACTCATGCAACAATACATTCTCCAAATTATATCCATGATCTTTAATACTTATCAGAAGAAAGACGTGTTGCAATCAACATCAAAGAGGGCATTTGGTCTAGTGGTATGATTCTCGCTTTGGGGTAAAATCAAGTACTTTCCAACAAATTGATCCAGAGGTTGCAACTTTAATTCCTTATGTACATTGCTCACATGTCAATTTTGACCGCATACTAATGCCATGAGACAGGTCCTAACTCTGCCCATTTGATTCCTTAAAAACGATCCTCCACCTTGCCCACCACCAACCATGTTGCTTCCATTGGGATATGAACATATGACCTTTGCTCTAACACTAATTGAAAGGATCCAAGCATAGAATTGAAAAAACAAAGGCAATAAGTGAACTAGCTTAACATTTTAATAAGCTTTTTGGATGCCCTTATACCCTCGATAAGGAATGGCATAGGAATCTAGCAAAAAACTACACTATTCTTCCCCCGTGGCAAATGGCATATATCTTTAGCACAAACCAAACAAATTCTATCTAACAAGCAGCTGACCAGGAAAATATTGGATTTTGATCTACCAAAACTTTTAGAAGTCCCAGTTGTCACGTCCTTAGTCGTTAACTAAGTACACATGCGGCACTTGACAACTTGCTCACGTTCTTGCTATGCCAAGTCAGTCTTACAACACTCAAGATCGCTAAGAGAATGGTAGAAAGAACACAAGAGAATTGTTAAGGGAAGCTTTGTATTAGAGAGAACTTGATTGTTTTGCTTTATGAATTTACAAATGAATGCCCCCCTATTTATACTAATCACCTAGGGGCTAGTATGTAAATAATAATTGTTCCACAAGTCCTTCCATATTTACAAATAAGTACACCTTCTAGAATCTTCTACGAGCCTAGAAGATTCCAAGGACTTTTAGCAATTCTATAAGGATCTAGGGTCTTCCAACGGAAATGTCCATACTTCTCTAGAATCTTCTCACAATTGCTAGCCTTCCTCTTATGTAAGCTTCCACATGGCATTAATATATGCCAAATGGCGCTTATGTGGCATGATGACGTGGCGGGTCATCACACTCTCCCCCACCTAATATTGCGACGACCGCCGCGCAATGTTGTTGCATAAACTCTCGGATCTTATCTTTGAATTGCCACAAGTCTTCATATCGTTCCCACGTGGCCTCCTTCGGTGATTGCCCTTTCCAATGGACGAGGAACATAGCGGTGGCTTTTTGCCCTTGTTTTCGCCTGGCCTGGTAATCTATGATAGCCTCAATCTCCCTGTCATGCGAGGAGGTGATAGTCATAGGTGCTCGACTTGATTGGCCCCTACTCGGATCATCCTTATCTTCATAATATGGATTAAGCATGCTGGCATGGAAGACAGGGTAGATCTTAAGATACGATGGCATGTCAAGCTTGTATGAGATCTTACCTACCTTAGTGATGATCTTAAATGGCCCCTCATACTTGCGAATCAGATTCTGATGCATGCCCCGTAGTGCCTTGAACTGTCTTGGGTTAAACTTCACCATGACCATGTCCCCAACTCTATAGTCCATAGGACGCCGCTTACGGTCCGCAACCTTCTTCATTTTCTTAGTATAAAGACTTGAAAGTAAAGGCTTGAAACTGATAGTGTTTATTGAGTCTTCAATGACCTTTAAACACAAGAAGCAAATAACTAACTCCCTAAGTTAACTCCTCTGATGGAGGAGAATATAACAACTTAAGCAAAACTAACTCCCCTAAATAGGAGATTTATTGTAATCTAAAACTAGCAACTAAGTAGGAACTAAATCCTAACAACTCAACTAAATAAGAGGTAAAAAAGTAACTGCTACTGCTGCATATGTGCTAATACACCCCCCTCAAGGTAGGCGGTGTGTAACAATGCTTAGCTTGAATAAGTTACTGCCAAAGGATGCCTTGGGCAGTGCTTTAGTGAGAGTATCCGCGAGCTGATCTGCTGAATGAATGTGGACAATCTGAACTTGTCTTTGTTGCACTTGCTTGCGAACAAAGTGAAAGTCCACAGCAATGTGTTTCATGCGGCTGTGGAACACAGGATTTTCACACAAATATGTTGCACCAACATTGTCACAGTAAATGGTTGGTGCGTGCGGAACAGAAATGTATAATTCTTTCAACAAGTTCGTTACCCAATTAATTTCAGCAAGTGCACTGGTGACTGCACGATATTCAGCCTCAGTTGATGAGCGAGCAACAGTTTTTTGTTTCTTGGATGACCAGCACACAGTACATAACTTGTAGTGGAGGTTCGATCATTCACATCTCCAGCCCAATCCGCATCAGTGTACATGTGAAGCTTGAAATCATTAGGTTTGAGTATGCGGAGACCAAACTGAATCGTTCTTTGGAGATACCTAAGCACGCGTTTGAGTGCTTTCCAATGTGTTTCAGATGGACAGTGCATGAATTGAGACAGTTTGTTAACAGAAAAACTTATGTCTGGTCGGGTGAATGACAAGTATTGTAGCTTACCCACAACTTTTTTGTATCGAGTAGCATCAGTTGGTTCCGCACCATCATTGAGCTTAAGTATTTGTTGAACTCATTGGAGCTTTTGCCGGCATGCAGTCACTCATTTTTTCCTCCGTCAGAATATCACTGATATAATTAGATTGTGACAGAACGATTCCATCATCACCACGAAGCACCTCGACGCCAAGAAAATATTGGAGATTTCCAAGATCTTTAATCGAAAAACGTTCAGCAAGTGAGTAAATAACCTGATCAACAATCTGCTTGTGACTCCCTGTGATGATAATATCATATACATACACGAGCAAATACACCACACTGTAAGAATGTTGACAAATGAAAAGGGAGGCATCCGACTCAGACTTTACAAATCCCAAGTAAAGAAGATGAGCCTTGAGTTCGTTGTACTTGCTTGAGTTCATATATTGCTTTTTTTAGACGGCAAATATGAGAGGGAAATTGCTCTTCTTCAAAGCCTGGAGGTTGAACCATATAGACCTCTTTCTCTAGATGTCCTTGTAGGAACGCATTATTGACATCAAGCTGCCTGAGTGGCCAATTCTGTTGAACTGCAATTGAGAGCACCAATCAAACTGTAGTTTGTTTCACAATCGGACTGAACGTAGCATGATAGTCAACTCCTGGCCTTTGGGTAAATCCTTTTGCAACGAGACGCGCCTTGTAGAGATCAATTGTTCCATCAGCTTTTCTCTTTATCCTGTATAACCACTTGCAAGACACAATATTTTTACTGGGGTTATGTGGTACCAAATCCCAAGTTTGGTTTTTCATCAATGCATCAAATTCAGTTTTCATTGCTCTCTGCCACTCGGGGGATTTGTTAGCTTGACGGAAAGTGGATGGAGTGATTGTGGGTGACAAATACGCCATGTAGTCAAAAATCTTTTTTGTTTTCTGAATGTTGTTTTGTGAACGAGTGACAACACGAGTTTGAGATTGGGTAGGAGGTATGTTTGTTGGCATGACTGGAGTGTGTAAGGTAGCAGGTTGTGTGGTTGTTGGAAGTGTGACAGATATGTTGGTGATATTTGGGTTATGTGATTGCATTGCACTGTTTTTGCGGCTGTAAACTATTGGAAAAGAGGGATGCTTTGTAATTTTTCTTGATGGTTGTTGGGTATTTAGTGGTGATGAAGAGGGTACTGTTGATAAGTTTGGAAGAGACTCTGCAGGATGGGAGTCATTTGAATTCCTGGAGATAACTGATGGGGTTGGTAGAGGAGGATAAGATTGGATATCATGAAGAGGGGGAGGGGGAGGCAAGGTTGGAGGAAGAGATATACTTGAGTTGCAGATTTTGTTGAAGCGCAGCCAGAGGAGATGGTCTCAGTTGTACGTGAGATGGACTCTATATTGGGTAAAATCACTGGGGAGGGTAAATCTGTGTTAACTAAAAGAGAGAAAATAGGAGATGCAGTTGAGTTTGTTTGGGTTGGTTTTTCCCACGCAAGTGTTTTAAAATCTGAGAAAATATTTGAAAATATATTCTGGAAAGGAAAAATATCTTCAAAAAATTTTACATCACGAGACAGGTATATTTTTTAGGCTTTCGGATCAAAACATTGATGACAATGATAATTTGATGAAAAGCCCAAATAAACACACGGGGTCGACCTCGGCTCTAATTTATTTTTTGTGTATGGTTTTAACCACGGATAACATAAACACCTAAAAAAATTCAAAGAGTGATAATCAGGTGTTTTTCCAAATAATATTTGAAAGGGTGATTGATTTTTTAAAAGTGAGGTAGGCAAGCGATTTATTAGATAAACAGCATGTTGACAAGCAAACGTCCACAGAGACGTCGGAAGCGAAGCTTCATGAAGTAATGTTCTTGCAGTTTCAATAATATGTCTATGACGTCGTTCTGCAAGAGCAACTCTTTGAGGTGTGTATGGAGGAGCTAAAAGATGTTCAATACCTTGAGAGCTTAAGTATGGATCAAGGCTTTTATATTCTCCACCACCATCTGTATAGATTGACAGAACTTTTGTATTAAAACGACGTTCCATTAACACTTGAAAATTTTTGAAAAGTTCTTTAACCTCACTTTTATTTTTCAATGGATAAAGTCAAGTGTATTTTGTATATTGATCAACAAAAATGCAGTAATATAACTTTTTATCAATTGATAAAACCGACCCCATAAATCACTGAATATTGTTTGAAATGGTTTTGAGCTTGATAGCGTAAGTTGCTGAAAAGGATGGCGATGAGCTTTGTTTGATGAACAAGAATTACAAACTGAAATTTCTTCTCGCAAGCAGGGTAGCGAGAATTTATTTAAAACAAAATTTAAAACTCTTGCGTGCGGATGACCCAATCGACGATGCCAAGTGATAATAGAGGAGTTGGTGGAGGCCACATGTGCTCTTGGTGAAGATGAATTTGGCCACTCATACAGACCATCTCTACTCCGGCCGCGTACCAACGAAGTCTGCGTTTTCAAGTCCTTCACACAAAAATGAAAAGGGAAAAATTCAACAGAAGTTAGATTATCTTGACAGAATTTTGAAACTGAAACCAAGTTTTGTTTAATGTTGGGAGCACAAAGAGTATTAGAGAGTTTGAAAGCATTATTTGATGCATGTATTTGAGTTAAACCAGTATGAGTTATGGGTATTTTGTTACCATCACCCATAGAAACTTGCTCCATGCCATTGCATTCTTGCAAGTTGTGCGGTTCAGCAGTGATGTGATGAGATCCAACGGAGTCGAGAATCCAAGGATTTGGTGCTGTTTGCATGGCCGAAATGTAGTTGTCCTTGGCCTCATAATGATTATGAGATTCGGACCTACAAACACTTGCAACGTGCCCTACTTTGTTGCATAATTGGCATCTAACACGTCCAGAGTTGGTGGTATTTGAAGAGCGTGACTGCTGGTTGGTAGGAGAAAATCGATTGTTGTATCGCCACTGCTGGTTGTTGGTGGTGGTGGTGTTAGCGGTGCGCCGATTGTTCCGGTTGGTGGCAGGAGCAGGCTTATTTTGTGAAGCATAAGTTGCAGTGATTGAGCTAGCAGGTTTCTTTGACTCTTCATGCCTCAAGAAAAGTTCATGGTCAAGGAGCTTTTCATAGAGTTCTTCATAGGAAATTGTAGACTCTCACGAGCCCGAATAGCTGCTGAAATTTCACGAAACTCTGGACCCAGACCGCTAAGAATCTTAACAATGAGTTCAGAGTTCGTGACCTGGGCACCAGCAGCAGAGAGTTCATCAGAAAGAGAGCGAATATTTTGTAGATATTCGGTGACTGGTTGGGAATCTTTAGTGACTCTCGCAAGACGATCACGGAGACTAAAGATTCTAGTTTGCGACTTGTTTACATAGGCAGTGTGTAATGCATCCCATGCTGTCTTCGCAGTCTCTGCAGCTGCAACAGTAGTGGCAATTGTTGGATCAACAGATGCCATGAGTGCATTTTGAATTAGTTGATCTTGGCGGAACCAAAGAGCATATGTTGGGTTGACACAAGTGATTGTGCCTGTTGTGATAGTGTTGGATGGAGCAGGAGTAGACCCATCTAGATGACCAAAGAGATCATGGTCGTGCATGAGCATGGAAAATTGTGCCTTCCATGTCGCAAAATTATGACTTCCAGTTAGTTTAATCGGAAGTTGGGATGCAAGATTGAACTGGACAATAGTCGTGGTGGTGTTATTATCAGAATTGACTACTCTGGTGGTGTTGGCCATTTGTGGAGGGTGGGAGGGAAAAAAAGGGAAATAAGGATCTTACTCGTTAGAGTGTTATTTAGGCTCTTGATACCATAAAAAGACTTGAAAGTAAAAGCTTGAAACTAATAGTGTTTATTGAGTCTTCAATGACCTTTAAATACAAGAAGCAAATAGCTAATTCCCTAAGCTAACTCCTCTGATGGAGGAGAACATAACAAGTTAAGCAAAACTAACTCCCCTAAATAGGAGATTTATTGTAATCTAAAACTAGCAACTAAGTAGGAACTAAATCCTAACAACTCAACTAAATAACAGGTAAAAGAGTAACTGCTATTGTTGCATATGTGCTAATACTTAGTTGCCCTATCTAAGTAGGACTTAGCAGTGTCAAGCTGCTCCTCCCATCCTTTGGCCATATAATAAGCTCCCAAACTCTTTCCCTCGAACGCGGCTGGTAATGAATGTGGAGTTTGTGGCTGTTGGCCTGTGGCTATCTCAAATGGTGTTCGCCCCGTGGACTCACTCCTCTGCAAGTTATAAGAGAATTGCGAGATGTCTAGGAGCCTTGCCTAATCTTTCTTATGCGCGCTTACAAAATACCTCAAGTAGCATTCTAGTAAGTTCTGTTTGTCCATCCGTCTGTGGGTGGAAACTAGTGGAAAAGTGCAGTTTCGTGGCAAGTATGTCGAATAACTCTCTCCAAAAGTTTCCAGTAAAACGGGGGTCTCGATCACTGATAATATGCCTTGGTAAGCCACAATACTTCACCACATTCGTAAAGAACAGTTTCGCAGCTTCCTTGGTAGTGCAACCTGGTGAGGCAGGCATGAAGGTGGCATATTTGGAAAATCTATCCACCACCACCATAATAGTACCATAACCGTCGAACTTCGGTAGGCAAGTGATAAAGTCCATAGTCACGCTCTCCCATGGAAGTTCTGCAACTGGTAGTGGCTCCAAAAGTCCTCCAGGTTGTTATTGTTCAACCTTGTCTTGTTGACATACAAGACAAGTCTGCACATAGCACTTTATGTCATCTCGCATGCGTGGCCAATAGTAGACTGACTCAACCAAAGCCCTAGTGCGACGTTGACCTGGATGACCAGCCCACATTGATTCATGACTCTCCCTTATGATCCGCCGTCTAATGTCTCCAAACTTAGGCACGTAGACCTGCCGACCTGTAATAAGTAGTAGCCCATCTTCGACCCAAAAACGTCTCGTATTGCCCTGGTTGGCTAACTCGATAAGTTGTTTGGCTGCTGGATCATGTTGCATGCCTTCTTTTATAGCCTCGCGAATGTCCCATCTTGTTGAAGTGATTGCATCAAGTTCGGCTTTCCGTCTTAAGGCATCGGCTACAACGTTACCTTTGCCTGGCTTATACTCCAGCACATAATCAAATTCGACCAAGGATTCCTGCCACTAGCTTGTTTTGGTGTGAGCTTCTTCTGCGCCTGAAAGTAGCTAGTAGCTACATTGTCGGTCTTGACCACGAACCTTGACCCGAGCAAATAATGTCTCCATGTATGAAGGCAATGCACAATGGCAGTCATCTCTTTCTCTTGCACCATGTAACGCTGCCCCGTCTCATTTAACTTGCGGCTCTCAAATGCTATGGGATGCTTATCCTGCATCAAGACACCCCCAATGCCAAAGTTTGAGGCATCTGTATGCACCTCAAATGTCTTGGCAAAGTCAGGTAATGCCAAGACTGGCTCCTCTGTTACAACTGCCTTGAGGTCTTCAAACGCCTTTTGGCAACGCTCCGTCCAAACCCATGGCTTGTTCTTCTTTAGCAACTCCGTCAATGGTGCGGCCTTTGCTGAGTAGCCACTGATGAACCGACGATAGTAATTAACAAGGCCAAGGAAGGATCTCAACTCGGTTACCTTTATAGGTGCCTCCCACTCCTGGATAGCACGTACCTTAGCCTCATCCATGTGTAGCTCGTCGTTGCTAATAACATGGCCTAAGAAATGAACTTTTGATTGTGCAAACTCGCATTTCTCCCTCTTGATGTATAGCTCGTTCTCCCGCAAGACTTGGAAAACCTTCCTTAAGTGCTCCATGTGCTCCTCCAAGGTGTTGTTGTAGATGACTATGTCGTCTAGGTAGACTACCACGAACTGATCAAGGTAGGGATGAAAAATCTTTTTCATAAGGGTGCAAAACGTGGCCGGTGCATTGGTTAAGCCGAAGGGCATCACCAACCACTCAAAGGCTCCATATCTCGTCACACATGCTGTCTTCGGCTCATCCCCTTCTGCAATGTGAACCTGGTAGTAGCCCTTGCGAAGATCCACCTTGGTAAAGTACTTGACTTGCCCAAGTCTATCGAATAAGTCAGCAATGAGTGGGATCGAGTACTTATTCTTCACTGTGACCTTATTAAGTGCTCAGTAGTCTATGCACAGGTGCAGTGATCCATCCTTCTTCTTCTGGAACAATACTGGTGCGCCGAAAGGTGCCTTTGATGGGAGAATGTGACCAGCATCTAGCAACTCTTTCAATTGTTTCCTGAGCTCCTCTAGCTCGGGCGATGCCATACAATATGGGGCAAAGGCGGGTGGCTTAGCCCCTGGCTCCAACTCAATCTTGTGATCCACATCTCGCCTAGGCGGCAAGTGCTTAGGTAACTCCTCGGGCATGACATCTTTGTTTTCCTCAAGCAACTTCTCTATGCAAGGCGGCAGTATCTCTTGAAAACTCTTGTCCTCCTCTAGACTTGCAATGGTTGCCACGAACGTCGGCTCCCCCTTCTTGAAGCTCCTTCTTGCTCCATAACCAAGAGACGTTGGAGGTAGGGGTCGATCAAAGTATGACAATGTCCAAAGAACTCTTGCCCCAGTATGATGTCAAAGATATCCATAGCGGTTACGGTAAAGTTTGTCATACCTTTCCAAGTACCCAATTCGACACCAACTCCATTAGCTACCCCACGAGCATTTTGTACCTCGGCATTCATGGTCTTGACACGAGAGTTGGTTCGAGCAAGCTTTAATTCTAATCTCTTTGCGGCAACCTCAGTCACAAAATTATGAGTTGCTCCGGTATCCACCATTGCACGAGCGGGCTTGTTGTTGATGGTGAGATCCACTTACTGATTTCCATTTTCGGTAGTTTGGATAGCTTGCTTCGTGACAGCACCACATAATCCGATCATACCAAACTGTGCGGTTCCCGAACTCTCTCCTTGCGGCTGCTCCTTCCGTTCACGGACCATGGCGTTGAGGCTCTTTAGGTCAGGACAGTTCTTGAAGTCGTGCGGCCCTCCGCATATGTAGCATCCCTTCTTCTCGGCCTGTGCCTTCTTCTCGGCGTAGCTTTGCCGGCCACTCGACTTTTTGGAATCTTGAGTCTTGTAGTATTGTTGTTGTATCTCCTTTCCTTTGCCAAGGTCTCCCCAGCCTTTGACATTGTTAACCTTTGACTCCTTGCCTTTGCCTTTGTCGTGCTTGTCATGCCTGAAATCCATCAATGATTCAGCCTCCACTATGGCTTGGTCTATATCCACGACTTGCCGGCGTTACAACTCTTGTTTAGCCCAATTTTGCAACCCGTCCATGAAGTGGAACAGCAAGTCATCATTGGTCAGGTTGGGAATTTGAAGCATAAGGGTAGTGAATTGCTTGACGTAGTCATGTATGCTCCATGTTTGCTTCAACTCCCTAAGCTTGCGCCTTGCCTCGTACAAGACAATGTTTGGAAAGTATTGTCGCTTGAACTCGGCTTTAAACTGATCCCACGTGCTAATAGTACATAAGCCTTTGTCCACGTCGGCCATCTTCCTTCTCCACCATAGCATGGCAGTTTCTGAAAGGAAGTTGATCATGGCCTCGTCGTCCCTCACTTTGCCGTGCCTGAAGTAGTTCTCCAAGTGCCAAAGGAAGTTTTCCACTTCTTGTGCATCACGAACACCTTTGAAAATCGGGGGTTTGGGAGCCTCGATCTTAGCCTCCCTCGTCACCACAACATTGCTGGCTGCCTCAGTCACGCCAGCACTAACATGCTCCTCGAGTGACTCTATCTTTGCCTTCATAGCATCGATAGTACTCAAAGCCTCCATGAGCCTGCACTCTAAGGCAGTGATGGTTTGCCTTAGTTCCATCTCGGTCTGTGTACATCCCTCCAAGTCATTTCGGATACTCTCAATCTCTTCAAGAGTGTGCCCCTCAAGAACGCTAAGGGTGCCTTCCATCTTACCTAAACGTTGGCCAAAGATCTCCACGACGTCCATCCCCGCGTTCATCTTCATCACCCACTCTTTACCGAGCGAGACGTCCTTGGGCAGGACCTCCAATTCATCCTCGCTCGCCTCAGTGGCAGATGGTTCTTGGGATGTAAGCCCTTCGTTTGACACAACCTCGGGTGGCACCTCCTGGCTCTTGTTGGTGGCATTCCTCTTTTTGTTACGGTCGCTCTTGCCAGCAGCATCCTGGATGATGTTGGCTTGGGTGTTGGTAGCGTTAATTTCTCCGTCGTTCGCCATTCCCTTAGTTGCAACCTTTCTCTGATACCACGTTGTCACGTCCTTAGTCGTTAACTAAGTACACGTACGGCACTTGACAACTTGCTCACGATCTTGCACAGCTTGCTCACGATCTTGCACAGCTTGCTCACGTTCTTGCTATGCCAAGTCAGCCTTACTACACTCAAGATCGCTAAGAGAATGGTAGAAAGAACACAAGAGAATTGTTAAGGGAAGCTTTGTATTAGAGGAACTTGATTGTTTTGCTTTATGAATTTACAAATGAATGCCCCCCTATTTATACTAATCACCTAGGGGCTAGTGTGTAAATAATAATTGTTCCACAAGTCCTTCTATATTTACAAATAAGTACACCTTCGAGAATCTTCTACGAGCTTAGAAGATTCCAAGGACTTTTAGCAGTTCCATAAGGATCTAGGGTCTTCCAAAGGAAATGTCCATACTTCTCTAGAATCTTCTCACAATTGCTAGCCTTCCTCTTGTGTAAGCTTCCACATGGCATTAATATATGCCAAATGGCGCTTATGTGGCATGATAATGTGGCGGGTCATCACACAATGGTGAATAAATTCAATAATAGCTAGAAGAACTCTTAGTAATTGCAATACTACAAATCCCTCAACTGGGATATTTAGGTGTCAATCTAAATAATACAAAACCTAGCTAGTAAATGTGTAATGTAAGCAAGAGCATGTAGCTACTTTTTCAACTCAAGTTGATAGAGAAAGTGATATACCTTGAGGAACTCAGACCTGTGATGGTGAAAAGGCCAAATTTAATTTCACAAATATGCAAAGAGCTATAACCCAAACAGAATGAATAGAAATATTTGGAAATTATATCTCAATATATGCTACTCCCTCCGGCCCAATTTATAAACACTCTTTTCTGTTTGGGACATCCAGGAATATTTGACACAATTCCACCACTAATAATCATTCCATATAACTTTTATCTTTCAAAAAGTTAAAATTCATTAATTTATTAAAATTTCAACTTTAAAGTGATTTTCTCTACCAAGCTAGTCTTTCAACTATTGCTTTAGTACTTTTCTTCAACCTATTTTTTTTACCAAGAAATTCATGTGGAGCCAACCCTAAGGACCAACTACAACTTTAAATGCTCAGCGACTCCTCTACCCTTCTCCACTTCAATAGCAGGCCTAGTACACATGGCCCAGGGTTCGAAGTTGTGACCTAAATCACAAGTCCCTCAACTTTTTCTTCTACCTATATTATTATTATAACAGATAAATCAAAATAATAGCTAAAACTCCATATCTGGTCAACTCCATCTCTAAAAAAATGGGACAAAGGAACTACTGGAATACTAATTTACCCGGGGAAAAAAAAGTTGTAAGCAAAATATAGCTACGGCTAAGCAACTCAAGTACGACTAAGTAGCTGCAATTTCGAACTTATATAGATAAAAAGCAAAATTAAAAAATAATATGGATATACTGGAGTAGTTTGGATTTGACAGACGACTTGGGGAAATTAAAGAAGATGCACGAACCTGAAAAGTGAAAAATCGCTGAGAATTGAACAGATGTATTGGATTTCGGAGTCGGAGAATGTTCGGAGCAGAGGCAGAGAATATTTGAGCAGTTAATTGGAGAGATTTTAAATTATAATTTTCCTCGGAATTGAAACCCGCGTGCCGTTTTGCGCGCGCAATTCTTTTTGTTTTTCTCCTCTTTGGGAGGAGTAATTTTTTCTCACTCGCGTGGTTTCCAATTTTTTAGTTTTTTTAATTTTTTTTACCTCCGCCCATCCAATAGAATCAACTATAATTCTCTATTAACCATTTTACCTTAATGGAATTCGAACCTCTAGTACATAAATTAGAGTTACCACATAATCGAGTGTTATTCGTATATTAAATTCGTTTATAATTTAAAATTTAAGAAAATAACCTTTTTATCTCTTAGACATATTTTTTACGTGTAAAAGTAAAAAAATTATATATAAGATAAAGAATAGAATCATAAAATTAAAAATAAATTTGTAAAGAATCGCTAACGCAACACCGTGGAGTCGATCTCTCCCATTATATGGTTACAACTGGATTCGTAATTGGGCATAATCTTAGGGGGGAAAGGAATGTCATATTATTTATTTTTGTGATGACTCATCCCATCAGCAAACTCAACGTAATTACATATATAGCAAAATGATTAGAAAAGAGTAATACAATTGGCTACTTTTGAAAAAACTTCTCTAAGAAAAGCAAACAATTCATTTATTAATTCGCCCTGCGAAGTATAATATAATGGAATTAAATGAACCCAAATTTCTTTTTGACATATATATATATATATATATATATATAGCTATAATTTATATAAATATTAAACTTTTACCTATTAAATTTTAAAAGTATAATATTGTTTACCCCAAAATTGGATAATAACTAGATTTATACGCGATTTAAGAATATGTGATGTGGTTTAATTCATCACAAACAATTAAGAATATCAAATAAATGAATTAGAGATGAAATAAGCGTTCAAACCAATTGCAATATTATGGCCAAGCTTGAGCTTAGACTGACCAATGACCTCGTCCTCGGTTGGACCCTCGGTTCAAGCCCTATCGTGAATGAAGAACAAAACAAATGAGCAAAAACTTTAACAATAGCTAAAAGGCAGGAAATAAACTTGTATTGCTTTGATTTGCGTGTTAAAGAAAAACTTCTTATTTATATAGTATGAGAGTTTCATCCCTAGTATAAGTCTAAAAAAGGTAAAAAAAGTTCCTTTCCCGGTAATTAGTAATCATAATCGACATCGAGCAAGATTCACGTCGTGATATCCGATTGAGTGTGAGTATCACGGCCCTTTATCTGTCATGTGTAACCGTTTAATATGTCTCGCGGAGTCTTAGAACTCATTCTTGGCCAGGGGCGCGTCGCTTTACCATACCTGATGATGGGCACATCGTTCACTCTTCCTGGACCTCAATACGAAGGGTCTCGTGCATCTGTGCTCTCTGATCACGCTCAACTATGTTTTATAAAAAGACTAAGCGGGTGTTGCAAATATAATCTGAGTATTTCGCCCAGAATCGAATCCCACAGGGAATTAACCTATCAATTATAGTTGTTAGACTCACTCGATTCTTTGTAATCAATTTCTCAAAGTTTAAGAATAACAATTTGTTGTTATTTTTACTAACTAAAACAAAATGAAATTAAGTAGACTAAAAGATAATTAATATTGAGTTATAAACAAATGCGAGAAGGATCTAAGGTTATGGTTTTGAAGTTATTCTTGAGTTAATACTCGAGTTAGATGAAGAACAAGAATTTATACAGACAAGAAGAAGAAGAAGAAGAAGAAGAGAAGGAAGCGGAAGAAATTAGAATACAGAAGAATAGGAAGCAGAGTTAGAGAGAGAGAGAGAGTTTTGTGTATTATTTCTTTAATCTGTATTTCACAATGTGAGTAGTGGGAAATATATATAGATACTAGCTAAGAAACTAATTCACCTACTAAGTATGCATTAACTACCTTAACTAACTTTAAGAAGAGAGGTTATACCTAACTTAACCAACTAACTAATACTTAACTATAACTACTTTCTTTCTCATTTAATTGCTATCTTTCTCTACACTCCCCCTCAAGCTAGGTACTGAAAACAGATCAAACATTCCTAGCTTGGAAAATAGATAGTCATGCTGAACTTTAGTGAGACCTCTGGTGAGGATATCAGCAGGTTGATCCTTGGTAGATATGTAGATTGTTTTGATGAGACATTGAATAATCTTTTCCCTGATAAAATGACAGTCGATTTCAATATGTTTAGTTCTTTCATGATACACTGAATTAGCTGCAATTTGAATTGCAACTTTACTATCGTTGAACACCTCAACAAGCAACTTGATGCCAATTTCAAGTTCTTGAAGCAGACCAATTAGCCAAACAATTTCTGCTACTGTAGTTGCAAGACTTATGTACTTTGCTTCTGCAGATCTTCTAGAAAAAGTTATTTGTTTCTTGGATTTTCAAGAAATTAGAGAGTCACCAAACTTAACTAAATAACCAGAAACAGATTTTCTTGAGAAAGGACAAGCAGCCTAATCTGCATCACAATAAGCTGAAACAGTATTGTTAGAAGCACTTGATAAAAGAATCCCTTGACCTGGACTATTTTTAATATACTTAACAATTTTTAATGCAGCTTCCATGTGAGACTTTTTTGGTTTTTGTAAGAACTGACTTAATATTTGTACACTAAAGGAAATATCTGGTCTTGTCATTGTTAAATACAATAGTTTGCCTATTAACCGTTGATAGGTACCTGTATCTGCTAACTCTTCATTGATCATCACATTTGTATTTGTTTTGTTAACATGCTCGTCATAGTCAGTGGTAGTAAGTTTTATATTTGCATCTAGAGGAGTTATTGTTGGTTTAGTTGTTGCAACACCAGTTTCAGAGATTACTTCTAATGCATACTTTCTCTGATGCATGAGAATTCCTTGTGTTGACCTAGCAAACTCTATTCTTAGAAAATATTTCAAGTCTCCAAGATCTTTAATTTTGAAGGATTGTTGCAGTTATGACTTAGTTTCTTGAATCAGTTTGAGAGAATCACCAGTAATAAGCATATCATCTACATATATTAATATTAAACTAATACCTTCAACTTTTTTTTTTTTAATAATGATTGATCACATTGACTTTGTTTAAACTTATTCTTTATTAAAGCTACTGTTAATTTAGCATTCCACTGTCTAGGTGCTTGTTTTAAGCCATATAGTGATTTCACAAGTCTACACACCTTGTTCTCCCCCTGACTTGTGAATCCCTGTGGTAAATCCATGTATATTTCATCTAATAAATCCCCCTGAAGGAATGCATTATATACATCCATTTGATGTATATGCAATTTCTTCATAGCAGCTAGTGAAAGTATAGTTTTTACAGTTTTCATTTTTATAACTGGGAGAATGTTTCTTGATATTCTATCCCTTCTTTTTGACTAAATCCTTTAGCTACTAATCTTGCTTTGTATCTTTCAATTTGTCCAGATGCTTTATATTTGATTTTGTAAATCCATTTACATCCTATAGAAGTTTTACCTTTTGGCAGAGCTACAACTTCCCATGTATGATTATTTTGAAGAGCTTCAATTTCATTTTTCATTGCTTCTATCCATTTTGGATCTTTTACTGCCTCAGAATACAGTGTTGGTTCATTAATATTCAATGCTTCTGTTAAATATGATTGATATTTAGGACTCAACTTCTCATATGTGATATAGTTTGATATTGCATAATTAGTATGTTGTGCATTCAATGATACAAAATCTTTCATCCAAATAGGTGGTCTCCTACCTCTATCTGACTTCCTTAGAGGTTGTTCTGTCTGACTGTTATTTTCTGTATGCTCTATAGTAGATACATTTTCTGACTGTTATGTGTTGGATATATTGTTTCTATACTTTGTGTTAACCACTTCTTGATTGTTATACTGTATAGTTTCTTCAGTTTGCATTTGTTGTATATCAGACATTATCACATCATCTTGTGAATTGACATTACTATTTGTGTTTGTCATTTGAGAATTTTGAATTGCATTTTGTAGTAACAACTCTGTTTCATTTGGCTGAGTGAACAAGAATTTATCTGTATCCTGTTTAGTTTTAAAAGGAAATGTATTTTCTCTGAATTGAACATCTCTACTTATAAAGAAACATTTCTCTATTAAATCATATAACAAGTTTCTTTTCTGAGTTGTTGCATATCCCATATTAACAGATGGCTTTGCTCTTGGCAACATCTTATCATTTTGGTTTATTACTTTTGCATAGCATAAACAACCAATTACTTTAAGATGTCCTAAGTCTGGTCTCTTACCAAATAGCCTTTCAAAAGGACTTTAGTTGTCAATAACAGTGCTAGGGAGTCTATTTATTATATATAGTGCAACTTTTACACAGTAACCTCAAAATTGTATTGGAATGTTTTCTTGAAACCTGATTGCTCTAGTTAATTCTAGGATATGCCTATGTTCTCTCTCAGCTACACTATTCTGCTGAGGAGTATAAGGGCATGTTGTTTGATGAGTTATTCCTAGATTTTTAAAGAAGGTATCACATGTTGAGTTAACAAACTCAGAACCATTATTAGTCCGTATTGTTTTTATAGTTACTCCAAACTGTGTTTCCACATAATTAACAAACTGTTGCACAATTATACACACATCAGACTTCAGCTTCATTAAGAATATCCAAGTCACTCTAGAGAATTCATCTACCACAGTTAAGAAATACCTATTTCCATTGATAGTAGACACTTTATAAGGCCCCCATACATCCATATGTATTAGTTCAAAACTAGCTGAAGTTTTTATACTACTAACATGAAATGCATTTCTGGTTTGTTTTGCACACGGACACGTAGTACATAATTCTATTCTATTAGCAATATTTTGCACATTTACATGAAATATTTTCTTGAGAACTACAGCAGATACATGTCCAAGCCTTCTATGCCAAAGATCAACTTCACTTGGACTGAGATCTTTATTAATTTCTGTATTACTAGTATTTAGACTTATTGCACTATTTCTTGACTGATTTTGTCTATATAGAATGTATAAACCACTGTCTTTTTTACCAATCGCTTTCACCCTCCCACTGAAGAGTTCCTGAAATATGCAAAAATCAGGGAAGGAAGCTACTGAGCACTTTAACTCTTTTGTAACTTTAGAGACAGACAGTAAATTATACTTAAACTGGGGAATGTAGAACACGTTTGTTACTGTATCGCTTTCTGTTAGTTTACTAGTTCCAATGTGTGTTACTTGTGTAGTCTCTCCATTAGGAAAGTATACTTTCTTTTGTTGGTTAACTTGTACTGATGCACGCTCATTTAGTAACTCTAAATCAGACACCATGTGATTTGTAGCTCCAGTATCAATAATCCAGTCATGCAAAGAACTAGATACTACAAAGCATGAGGAATACCTGCTGCATTTGATGCTGGTGTAGCTGTAGAATCTTTGCTCCCTTCTTTATTCAGTAGTTGCACTAGATGTTCATACTGTTCTTTTGAGAACGTGCAATTTCCCATCCAAGGTACACTTCCCATTTGTACATTATTACCTCTGATGTTGTTGTTTCCTATCCGAGAATTGTGCGGGTTATTTTCACTCCAGCTACACCTTGAACCTTGACTTCCTTGCAGATTTGCATCAACCATCACATTATATGCACTGTGAGTATTCATATTTCTTTTCCTTGTTTTGAACTCTGGTGGATACCCTACCACTTTATAGCAGTTTTCCTTTGAATGTCCTCTCATTTTGCATACTTCAGAAAATAGATTGAAATTTTTCCCGTTTTTCTGATAATTTCCACTCAATTTGTTATACATAGATACATCAAATTGATTAGTTCCAGCAGTAGGATTTGCTCCCAATAATCCAGGACTATTGGCTACTGTCTTTTGACTCTCATCACTGACCACCATTGCATATGCTTGATTGACAGATGGCATATGACTCATTAACAAAATTTGACTCCTAGCATGACTATATGAGTCATTTAAACCCATTAAAAATTGAAATAGCTTAAGCTTTTGTAAATGTATCACAAAATCTCTTGATTTGGGACAATCACACCCGGGTGCTGGGACTAATGCTTCAAACTCCTCCCAAAGATCTTTTAACTTTGAGAAGTAGGCAAACACAGATGTTGCCCCCTGACTAAGAGTAGCAATTTCCTTGTGTAGATTATATGACCTTGATCCATCAACTTTGTCAAATCTTTCATGTAAGTCATTCCAGACAGCTTGAGCACTTGAAGCATACATTATTCCTCCTAATAGACCACTACTCATTGAATTCATCAACCAAGACAAAACTATTGCATTTACCCTCTCCCAGTGATTCCATAGATTTTCTGAAAAATTCTCTTTGACACATGTTCCATCAACAAGACCCAATTTGTTTCTTCCTAACAAGGCCATCCTCATAGATCTAAACCACAATGAGTAGTTTTCGATTCTTGTAAGTTGGAAAGAGATAATTTGTATACCACTCACATATGAGGGGATCAAGAAGAGTGGATGATTGTAATCAATCACATGCAGCCCTGTTTGAGTCGTTGTTGTAGTTGGAATCACTGTGGGAACTGCTTGATTTCCATTTTCAGCCATGTTTCACTTCAGAATTTCAAGAATTGAAATTTTCAAATTTCTTGACCGATTTCTGATTTTGTTCTTGTAGAACCAAGACGACAAATCAATGAATTAAACCTTGGTTTAACCCAGCTCTGATACCATGAAGTTATTCTTGAGTTAATACTCAAGTTAGATGAAGAACAAGAATTGATACAGACAAGAAGAAGAAGAGAAGGAAGCGGAAGAAATTGGAATACAGAAGAAAAGGAAATAGAGTTAAAGAGAGAGAGAGTTTTGTGTATTATTTCTTTAATCTGTATTTCAGAATGTGAGTAGTGAAAAATATATATAGATACTAGCTAAGAAACTAATTCACCTACTAAGTATGCATTAACTACCTTAACTAACTTTAAGAAGAGAGGTTATGCCTAACTTAACCAACTAACTAATACTTAACTATAACTACTTTCTTTCTCATTTAATTGCTATCTTTCTCTACAGGTTTTCCCCGTTGATGAAATCCCATCTTGTATATTTCCTATTGTTTGGCCTAATTATCTCTATCAATCATGAGCACTCTTGCTACCGTAAATCTCTCCCGAGTAATTACGATAATTTACTAGACGCACTCTCCCGAGCTACGCTAGCTTGCTTTTATTATAGCTCACTTGAGATTGCACCCAAAATATCATTATCCCTACACTACAACAAAAATGATCTACGTCAGCAATTTATTTTCCTTTTTATTGCTGCTAATACCATTACCGGCTATTGTTATTTTGCCGTTGTATCAAGCGTCGATAAAGATTTTAGCGACAATTCTACCAATTGTTGGTAAAGACACCAATTATTGCCGCTAAAGGTCATTACTTTTTGTGGCAATTATTTGCCAGCAATTCCAATAGTCACTAAACCTGCCTGAAAGATATACTAGCTCATACATTTAGTGGCATTTATTATTGCCGCAAAAGATCCATTGATTGATGTGAAAGAGGAACTATTTTAGCGGCAGTTGTAATGGTGACTAATACTACTCTTAATTTTTTCTTTATTGATGTCCTTAATGGCTCTTATATAGTTGATTTTTTTTTATTTATAAATATAACATGCTAGCATCAAATCCATTGAAGCAAAATGTATTTCATTACATTCAAAACAAATACAATTGCTAATTTATCGTTTCAAAGTGTAAATCCATAGGAGGAAAATCATTTGAATCCAATACATTTTCAAGTCTAACAGATTTCTTCATTCCTCGATCATGGAAGTCTTCCATATGTGCCACACGTACTTGCACAAGCTTAAAGATCCATTTGTGAACCAAAATGATGGTCTAAACTGCACTAGATCAACCCCTCTTATGCACCAGGATAAGGAGCTACATTCCACTAGATCAACTTCTCAAATTACACCAGTATGATACAAGTTTTGTGCATGCTATCAATGCTTTTCTGAAATCAGATCTGAAATTCATAAATGAACAAGTAGCATACTAAATATGGCTATGGTTAAGTGAAATATTGATAAAAGAGCGACAATTTATTAAGGGTGTCTAACGGGCGGGGCGGGGCGGGCCG
>ML307745.1:0-28649 GCA_005239505.1 Nicotiana paniculata | reverse complement strand
CGATGAAATGTTCGCAAATGCGAACTCTGGTCCACCGCAAATACGACCTTTTATTTGCAATTGCGATCCCTTGCTAAACCAGGCATTCTTCGCAAATACAAAGAACTGGTTCGCAAATGCAAACCTGACAGGGATTTGAATGTTCGCAATTGCGAACACTGACCTCACAATTGCGAGATCAAAGACCAGCACCAGAACCCGATACACCAGCTATTTTCCTAAGTCCAAAACTCACTCTATAGCCTATTCGAAACTCACCGGAGCCCTCGGGCTCCAAACAAAACATGCATACAAGTCCAAAAACATCATACGAACATGCTCGCGCGATCAAATTGCCAAAATAATACCTAGAACTATTAATCGGATACCAAAATCAAGTGGAATTTTTAAGAAACTTTAGAAATTCTATTTTAACAACCATCATCCGAATCGAGTCAAACCAACTATGTTTCTCACCATACTTGGCAGCAACTCATAACTATAATAATAGACCTATACCGAGTTTCGAAACCAAAATACGGACCCGATATCAACAAAGTCAAATATTTGTCAAACCTTTAGATTCATTAAGCCTTTAAACTTAAAAATTTCGATAAAAAGCGATAACTCGAGCTAGGGACTTCTGAATTCAATTCCCAAATTGCGATACAGACCCACGGAGACCATCAAAACACCGATCCAGATTCGTTTTCTGAAAAAGTTGACCGAAGTCAACTTAAATGGATTTTGTTAAGGGAAAATTTCATATTTATCAATTTTTAACATAAAAGCCTTGCGAAAAATAGTCGGACTGCGCACACAAATCGAGGAAGGCTAAAATGAGATATTGGAGTATTTGAAACACAAAATGAAGGTTTAAAACTCTAGATGACCTATCGGGTCATCATATTCTCCTCCTCTAAAACAACCATTTGTCCTTGAAAGGACATAGAAAAGTACCTGGACTGGTGAAAAGGTATGGATATCTACTCCGCATGTCCGACTCGGACTCCCAAGTGGCTTCCTCAACGGGCTGACCTCTCTACTACACTCGAACTGGAGGATAACTCTTAGACCTCAACTGTCGAACCTACCTTGCTAGAATAGTCACAGGCTCTTTCTCATAATTAAAATCCTTATCCAATTGGATTGAGTTGAAGTCTAACACATGGGACGAATCTCTGTGATACTTTCGAAGCACAGACACATGGAACACTGGATGGACTGCTGATAAACTAGGTGGCAATGCAAGCCTGTAAGCCACCTCACCCACTCTTTCCAGAATCTCAAAGGGTCTGATGTACCTAGGGCTCAATTTGCCATTCTTTCCGAACAATCACACCCTCCATGGGTGAAACCCAAAGCAATACTCTCTCTCAAACCATGAATACAACATCACGAACTCAACGATCGACATAAATCTTTTGCCTTGACTGAGTTGTGCGAAGTCGATCTTGAATAATATTAACCTTATCCAAGGAATCCTGTACCAAATTTGTACCCAACAACCGAGCCTCCCCCAACTCGAACCATCCAACCGGCAAACGACACCACCTCCAATATAATGGCTCATAGGGGGCCATCTGAATGCTCGATTGGTAACTGTTGGTGTAGGCAAACTCTGCAAGTGGAAAGAACGGATCCCATGAACCCCCAAAATCTAGAACACAAGCGCGAAGCATATCCTCTAATATCTGAATAGTGCGCTCGGACTGTCCGTCCGTCTGAGGACGAAATGTTGTGCTCAACTCAACCTGTGTGCCCAACTCACAATTTACTGCTCTCTAGAAGTGCGAGGTGAACAGCGTATCTCGATCAGAAATGATAGACACGGGCACATCGTGAATACTGATGATCTTGCGGATGCAGATCTCAACTAACCACTCTAAAGAATAGGTAACTGCCACAAGAATGAAATGTGCTGACTTGGTAATCCTATCCATAATAACCCATATCGCATCGAGATTTCTCTAAGTTCGTGGAAGGCCGACAACAAAATCCATAGTGATACGCTCTCAATTCTACTCAGGAATCTCTAACTTCTGAAGCAACCCACCTAGCCTCTGATGTTCACACTTTACTTGCTGACAATTTAGACACCGAGCTACATAAGCAACTATGTCCTTCTGCCGTAAGTGCTGATACATCTTGGCAGCACCCGGATGAATAGAATACCGGGAACTATGGGCCTCCGGAAGAATCAAATCACGAAGTCCATCTACATTAGGCACGCAAATACGACCCTGCATCCTCAAAACTCAATCATCTCCAAGAGTAACCTGTTTGGCATCATTGTGCTGCACTGTGTCTGTAAAGACAAGAAAATGAGGGTCATTATACTGCCGCTCCCTGATATTCTCAAACAAGGAAGACCGAGAAACTGTACAAGCTAAAACACTACTGGCCTCAGAAACGTCTAACCTCATGAACTGATTGGCCAAAGCTAGAACATCCGATGCAACCGGTCTCTCACCGACTGGAATGTACGTAGGGCTTCCCATACTCGGTGCCTTTCTACTCAAGGCATTGGACACCACATTGGCCTTCCAGGGAAGATAGAAGATGGTGATTTCATAATCTTTCAATAGATCCAACAACCTCCTCTGCCTAAAATTGTGATCCTTTTATTTGAACAATACTGAAGACTCCGATGATCCGTGAAAACCTCGCACGACACGCTATATAGATAGTGCCTCCAAATCTTCAGCGCATGAACAATGGCTACCAGCTCCAAGTCATGGACATGGTAATTCTTTTCATGCACCTTCAACTGCTGCAAGGCATATGCGATCACCCTGCCATCCTACATCAATACTGCATCGAGCCCAACACGAGAGGCGTCACAATAAACTGTATAAGACCCTGAACCTCTGGGAAACACCAACACCGGCGCCATATTCAAAGCAGCCTTGATATTTAGAAAGCTCGCCTCACGCTCGTCTGACCATCTGAAGGGGGCATCCTTTTGGGTCAATCTGGTCAATAAGGCTACTATAGATGATAACCCCTCCACAAACCCACTATAATAACCCGCCAAACCCAAGAAACTCTGGATCTCTGTAGCTGAAGTGGGTCTAGGATAGTTCTGAACTACCTATATCTTCTTAAGATCCACCTGAATGCCCTCTTTCGATACGACGTGCCCCAAGACATCGACCGCGTCCAAACAAAACTCGCACTTTGAAAATTTGACATATAATTGGCTATCTCTCAGAGTTTTAAGTACGATCCGCATATGCTGCTCGTGCTTCTCTGGACCGCGGGAGTAGATTAAGATCTCATCAATAAACACAATCACAAAGGAATCTGGACATCAAATCTATAAATACTGCTGGGACATTCGTCAAGCCAAATGACATCACTATAAACTCATAATGCACGTACCGAGTCTGGAAAGTTGTCTTAGGGATATCAGATATTCCAATGCTCAGCTGATGTTAGCCATACCTCAAATCAATCTTCCAAAAAAAAACTTGGCACCCTGAAGCTGATCGAATAAATCATAAATCCTCGCCAATGGATATTTATTCTTAGTGGTGACTTTGTTCGACTGTCGATAATATATGCACAACCTCATCGATCCATATTTCTTCTATACGAATAACACAGACGCACCCCAGGGCGAGACACTACCTCTAATGAAGCCCTTATCAAGAAAATCCTACAACTGCTCCTTCAAATCTTTCAACTCCGGCGGGGCTATACGGTATGGCAAAATAGAAATGGGCTGAGTGACCACAACCAAATCAATATAGAATTCAATATCTCTGTTGGGTGGCATCCATTGCAGATGTGTAGGAAACACCTCTGAAAACTCACGAACAACTGGTACTGAATTAATGGAAGGAACCTTCGCACTAGAACCACGGACATAAGCCAAATAAGCTAGACACCTATTCTCGACCATATGCCGAGCCTTCATATAAGAGATAACCCTGATGGTAGAATGGATAGGAGTCCCTCTCCATTCTAATCGAGGCAACTCGTCAATGCTAAGGTTATCATCTTGGCATGACAAACCAATATAGCATGATAAGATGACAACCAATCCATACCCAAGATGACATCAAAATCAACCATATCGAGAAGTAGGAGATCTACGGTAGTGTCGAGACTCCCAATGGTAACCACATACGAACGATAAACATGATCTACAACAATAGAATCTCCCACAGGTGTGGACATATACACAGAAGCAATAAGGGAATCACGAGGCACAACAAGATATGAAGCAAAATAGGATAACACGTATGAATAAGTAAAGCCCGTATCAAATAGAACTGAAGCATCTATATGGAAAACTGAAACAATACCTGTGATAATAGCCTCAGATGACTCAGCCACAAGCCTGGAAGGGAAAGCATAACATCGAGGGTTGAGCCCCACCATCCTAAACCATATCCCTAGGATGACCTCTAACTGGCTGGCCTCAACCTCTAACGGCCTGACCTCCACCTCTAACCACCTGGCCTTCACCTCTAGCTGCCTGACCCCTGCCTCTAGCACGCTGAGCAGGCGGTGAAACAACTGGTGCCGGAACTTTGGAATGAGAACCCTGCTGTTGTGAGTTACCCGGTGCCCGAGGGCAAATCTACCAATGTTCCTCGGGTCACCACAAGTATAACAGGACCTCGGTTGATATGACTTCTGACCCTGAAACTTACCTTGTTTACCTATGTAACCACTATGAAAACTCTGGAGAGGAGGTGCACAAATAGGAGCTGGTGGTGTATTGTAGGCTAGCTGATTGGGATGAGATATATGAAGGCCGCAATGACCTGAAGCACTGTGAGATTACTAGAGCACTGAATGATACGGCCTAGGAGGATGGCCTTTACCAAAAGTAACCCTGCCTCCATACGAGACGCCAATGAACCCACATGAATGACGAGGACTCTTATCAAACCCCTGCCCTCTCTCCTGTGCAAGAACTACCTCGATCTGACTTGCAATATTGGCAGCCGCCTGAAAAGATATCTCACCCCTAGTCTCCTTGGCCATTTGAAGCCCGATAGGGTGAGTGAGTCCATCTATAAACCTCCTCACCCTCTCCTGTGGGTCCTCAGAAGGTGCATCACTAAAGTGAACTGGAAGAGCTTGGTGAACTTGTCCAATCTCAATAAGACCTCATAAGACATGGCGGGCCTATTACCGGCATGTGCTGCAACAACCGGCCGAACTACCCCAGCTAGCGGGGTTGCTTGTGTTTGATACTGGGGAGGCCTCTACTCCGGAGTGTGAGTAGCAGGTGTATGTGCTCCTCCCTCAACCTGAGAGACGACTGGTGCCATAGGAAATGTACCGGCCTGGGCCACGCTCTCCATAAGGCCCACCAAACGGACCAGAGCATCCTGAAGTACTAGGGTGGAGATGAACCCCTTGGGGACCTGTGCTGGTCCAACAGGTAAAGTTTGAGCTAGAACCTCCTCATCCAAATCCACCTGAGGCTCCACTACTGTTGCTGCTGCTCGAGATCTAGGCTGAGCTCTGCTTCTACCTTTGGCGCGACGTCGTCCTTGACCTCTGCCCCTTGTAGGAGCTTTCATTAGGGGCTCCAGCTGCTGTCCAGGTGAAGACGTAGCACGTGTCCTTGTCATTTGCAGAAGGACAAGACTAGAAGAGTTCAATCAGCAATTATAGAATAAAATCGCATGACAGATAAGAATAAAAGTGAAATTTGTTCATAAACTTCATAGCCTCTGGAATATAAGTACAGACATCTACGTACCGATCCTCCAGACTCTACTAAGACTGCTCGTGACTTCTGAGACTTGGGAAACCTAGTGCTCTGATACCAACTTGTCACGACATGGAATTACCACCTTCGGAACCGTGACGATGCCTAACATTTCACTTGCTAGGAAAGCCAACATTAGAGAATCTTTAAGCAAATTTCAATCAATTCAAATAAGGAAAACCAGTTAAACCGAAATGAAACCAATACGAAATGCAGAATATCATGAAATCCCATATTATCTAAATACAATCCAGATCCGAAGTCACAAGTTCACGAGCATCTAGAGTTTCAGCAAACAGGGTTTGAATTAAGTATAGCTGTCTTGAATGAAAAGAACAGTAAATTGGTACAGACTGAAATATGCGTAAAACATAACAACAAATAAAGGATTTAACAGGTTCTATTGGGAGGGGACATGAAAAAATGGTACAAGATACGGTAACTACAAAAGGGAATGATAACAAGGACAGTTAATAAACCTTCAACCAATAGAATCAAGAAACATAATGAATATCCGACCTTAAATTGAGGTCTAAAGTCAAATTTACAAAAATCCGTAATTCTTCCCATATCCCCAATTTCCACCATGAAAATCCTAGAATTTAGGTTGAAATCTTATAAAACCTAATGGAAGGTCGAAAGAAGATAGGTTAGAATCACTTACCACTGAATTGGGGAAGAAAGGATCTTAGGGAAAATCGCCTCTAGGGTTCTCTAGGTTTGAGAATTTTAAGAATGGGAGAAAATCCCATCTAACTCAGATTTTGATCAGTTGCAGATGTCGCAATTGCGACCTGGTCGCAAATGCGGAAAAAACCTCGCAATATTGAAGCCTTCACACCTCTGCTTTTGTCGCATTTTTGATGAAATGTTTGCAAATGCAAACTTTGATCCCCCGCAAATGCGACCTTTTGATTGCAATTGCGGTCCCTTGCTAACCCGGGCATTCTCCGCACATGCGAAAAATTGTTCGCAAATGCGAACCTGACAGGGATTTGAATATTCACAATTGCAAACACTGACCTTGCAATTGCGAGATCATAGACAAACACCAGCACCAGATACACCTGCTATTTTCCTAAGTCCAAAATTCACTCTGTAGCCTATCCGAAAATCACCCGAGGCCTTGGGACTCCAAACCAAACATGCACACAAGTCCAAAAATACTATACGAACTTGCTCGAGAGATCAAATCGTTAAAATAACACCTAGAACACCAAATTCAACTGGAATTTTCAAGAAACATTAAAACTTCTATTTGAACAACCGGATGTCCGAATCACGTCAAACCAACTCCGTTTCTCACCAAATTTGACAGACAAGTCATAAGTATAGTAATAGACCATTACTACCTCCTAGAACCAAAATACGGACCTGGTATCAACAAAGTCAACTATTGGCCAAAACTTTAGATTCATTAATCCTTTAAACTTCAAAATTTTGACAAAAAGCGATAACTTGAGTTAGGAACTTATGAATTTGATTTCGGGCATAAGACCAAGTCCCAAATAACTATACGAACCCACCGGGACCATCAAAACACGAATACGGGTCCGTTTGATCAAAAAGTTGACCGAAGTAAACTCGAATGGATTTTTTAAAGGAATATTTTCATATTTTATCAATTTTTAACATAAAAACCTTCAGAAAAAACACCCGGGATATGCACGTAAATCGAGAAAGGATAAAATGAGATATTGGAGGCTTCAAAACACAGAATCAAGGTTTAAAACTCTATATGACCTATCGGGTCATCACATCATTGCGTAGATGCATACACTCCTCATTCGTCACGCCCAACCTGTTCATTATTAAATTGAGGGAGCTCTAAAGATACTTGTTGAAGTTTACGTCCCTCTCATTCCATGCCGCCTGGCTCAGTTTGAACATAGACTCCAACAGTGAGGTAATGCTATCAACCCTTTTGGAGCCTCCACAACCTTATCATAACCGGGGTATTCAGGTACTTCCTGAAAAAGCAAGTACTGCATTAACAGGTTGCCAAAGAAGAATTTTTTTATTTTCCTCCTAAATCGTGTGTGGGCCATCTCTCCTAACATGATTTCTCCCATATTGATGGGTCTCCTAGTCATCCGAAAGAATATCAATGTTTTCACTATTGTGCTCAACCGACATTATTCTAGCTTGCACGAAGTTTTTCCACACCTTGGCATTCTTGTTGAAGTCAAAGTGGATCATCTCAAGATGGGCATCAAACTTAGTTCTTGTCCACGTTGCATTAGAATCGACGCCACATAGAGTGTGACGTATATCCTGGTAGCTTGGGCATTTGACAAACTTTTGCAGCCTTCACGAGTTAGGGAAATTAACTCCCAAGAATTTGCATAAGGAATCCCTTTCTAGTGAAACTTCCTCTCCTTAGACCCACGACATGAAGATGTCTCCATTCCAATTTGCATAGAGTTCCCTCACCATGCTCATTTCTCTAAAACTGGCCAAGCACATCCAGGAAGTTCTTCTCCATAGTTTTCACGTTGAATCCCATTTCTGAGACATACCGCCCATATGGCTCAAAGCTATGATACCACTGGATGGAGTCCTATCAAAATAGATCCAAGTGGGGATTGGACCCTATGGTGCTCTCTCTGATCCGTCGGCAACCTTCTTCCTTTTGCTTGCCGAGATGACCCTTCACCTTGCTTGTGCTTTTTAGGAGGGGAGCAGTGGTAGGGCACTTACTCACTCCATTTCCCTTATGCGCACCATCACGAGCCATAGTAACCTACAACACAATAATCATGAATATGATAATGAATCAAGCAATTCGCCTAAGGTTATCATGACATGTTAAAAGATGACCGCCACACTTACAATTGTAGGCTCTATGTAATATACTCACAATATTGGTTCAAAATACACAAATGTTACACCACAAGGCAATGGGTAATCAAGACTTCCCATTCCACACAACTATAATTCACTAACTATGCCACACAAATCAAGTAATCGAACATGGAAAAGTGACTTAGCCTTAGGGTAAGCAAGGAACACATGGTCCTCAATATCTACGACTAATACACTACACTAGCTAATTCTAATAAAGTTATACAACATACATAATAGAAAATACATGGTGTAGGTGGCATGGTTATTGTCACGACACAAAATCCTAACTTAGGCCGTGATGGCGCCCAACAGCGGGATCAGGCAAGCCAACTCTCAATTTACTAAGAATTCTTTCTCATTAGATTAAAAATTTCAACATATACTCAGTTTTTAAAACATAAAACATGATTCGACAAGGATAAATGCCCAGTTTTAATGAAAAGAAGTCATGAAGAGGCGTGAGCCAATATATATATACAAACCCGAAATCCATAACAACCAACACGCGTGTGCTAGGAACTAGTGTCACAAGTATTACGGGCATACTATTAGAATATACAAAAGATATAATATACAGTCCCACTGTATGAAGGAAATAAACGGGAAATAAGCAAAAGAAAACCCAATGGTGCTGCCCGAGATTGCCAGGAGGAAAAGCAGCTCACGGTGAAGTCAGGTCCATCTAATATCAAGTCAAGCTCCGGTCCGACAACCAGATGCACCAGACTCAGAACCTGTACAATTAAGTAGAGAAGCGTAGCATGAGTACATAAATATATATATGTACCCAGTGAGTATCCCGCCTAACCTCGAAGAGGTAGTGACGAGAGGTCGACCTGACACTCACTAAGGTCCAACAATATAATTTAACAGAATATGATAGAAACCATAGACATGTAAAGGCAGTGAGGCAACAAATATATATAAGGCACTGAAATCCAAGGAATTACTGGGAATGAATAAAACAATTACTACTTCACTTTCCCCCAAATATTTGTCAAATCAATATCCATGAATTTGGTAACAAATAATCATGCGCATGCAGGGTAAGGACAACCGGCCGGAGTCATAAGATAGTCATGGCCGTGCACTTCCGAGGGTCGAACGGCCCGAACCATAAGTGCACCTCTCCACAAAGTACTCACACATATGCACTGCCGAGGATCGAACGGCCCATACCAAAAGTGCATTCTCTCAATCCTCTCTATGCACTGCCGAGGATCAAACGACCCGTACCATAAGTGCATTCTCTCAATCCTCTCTATGCATTGCCGAGGATCGAACGACCCGTACCAAAAGTGCATCTCTCAATCCGACGTGGCGTACGGCCCGTTCCCATAAGAGTGGGGGAAAATCACACTCCGCTCGCGGAATGTAAATTGCGAAGCGGTCACATGCACACACATTATTCCTTTTTAAATTACTTTTCAGTGAACAATTCCTTACAAGTTTCTCAAATTACATGACCTCAGGGAAGTAAGCAACATGTAACATTGAATTTATTAAGCATATAGTTCATATCAAGTAAAACACAAGGCATGATGTGGTTCTAACTACCCGGACATAATAGTAATAGCCGCTACGTACGGACTCTCGTCACTTTGTACGTACGTAGCCGCCACAATTATCACATATAGCATTTAAATAACCTAGGGGGACAGTTCCCCCTTACAAGGTTAGAAAGGAGACTCAACTCGCATCGCACCTACTCCCCGGGTCAAGAATGCGCCCGAAACTCCAAACTCGACACCCACGGACTCGAAACTAGCCAAATTTTATACAAATATATCAATTCATATTCAAAGCATGGAATTGTCCTATTACTTTCCAAATTCACCATTCTTGAAGAAATCCCAAAATCTAACCCCAGGCCCGCATACTCGGATTCCAAAAAATTCTCGAAGGAAACACTCACCCATAGCATAAGGATCATTAATGCATGATTTTTACTTGATTTCATAGCTAATTGACGGGTAATTTTCTAAATTCCCGTAGGCCCTAGGTTACTACCCAAATTCCTAAATTTTCACTAATCAAGTAGTTAAATTCCACTAAGAATGCATCCATTAACTAACTCTAGGATAGAATCTACTTATCTTTCAGTGGTTGGGTCGTTGAGCCCCTTTCCCAAGCTCTCAAGGTGTTCTAATGGAGGAAGAAATAAGGAAATAATGAAGAATCCCGTATTTAAGAAACACGATGTCTGACAGTGTTTCCGCACCTACAGTCTCGCACCTGCGAGCAAAGGCTCGCACCTGCGGAAATGGATGAGAAATCCTAGGCCCGCACCTGCGGATGGGAGACCGCACCTGCGGATGGGAGACCGCACCTGCGGAACCTTTTTCGCACCTGAGAGAAATGGACTGTCCGCTGGGGGTCGCACCTGCGAGGTTGGGACCGCAGGAGCGGTCCTGCATCTGCGACTGGGCAACCGCACCTACGGATCACACCAGAACAGTTGCACTAGCAGCTATTTCAGCTTGTTTTTTTGCCTCGTGTGGTGTCCGGGAGGCACCTGGTCCAACCCGAACCCCCGTCCAAATATACCAACAAGTCCTAAATCATAATACGGACTCGCTCGAGCCTTCGGAATACCAAAAACAATGCTAAAACTCAAAATCACATCTAAAAACCACTAGAACCAAACTTAGGAACTTTAACTTTTCTTGACTTCTCTAACAACGCGCCGAACCGACCTATACTACTCGGAATGACACCAAATTTTGCAGGCAAGTCATAACTGATATAACAGAACTATTCCTAGTCTCAGAATTTCGTTCGGAACTTGATAACACAAAAACACATCCCAAACCACAATAGGAACATAAGGAACTTCTTATTTCAATATTGGGCTCCCAGGTCATCCAAAACCAATTCCGAACATACGCCCAAGTCCGAAATCATCATACGAAGCTACTGGAACCGTCGAAATTTGATTCTGAGGTCGTTTACTAAAAATGTTGAACTTGGCCTTAAAGGCCAACCTTAAGGAACTAGGTGTTCCTATAGCACTCTAAACACTTCTGAAACCCGGACCACCCGCCCCCGCAAGTCATAAATCACAATATGCTGCTATGGGAAGTTTCATTTAAGGGAACATGATCCGGTAACGCAAAAAAAATGGTCGGGTCGTTACAGTTATGGCATGTGAACATTAAAGGCAAGCTTCGGTTATGTAAAACCACTCCCAAAAACACCCCACACTCACACCAACTTCACATATACCTACACCCGACTACTCAAACTTCACAGGTACACAATTTATCTGTCAAGCATTTTATCAAACATACGGTGAGCATTAAGTGTGTGCAACTTAATTCACCAATGGTGGAATATGGTGGCCCTCCCAAAATTTAAACTAAGTAGAGGGAATTGTAGTTTACTACTCCATATACAATTTCACAACCAAAATTTTGGCAGCCACTATCATTGCTTGATAGGCCACCCACCATAAAAAACAAGTTCTAAAGAAACCACTTATGGGGAAATTGGGGTTGGAGCGTTTGGAAGGGAGGATGGGTAATATAATCTACAAAAATAAAAGGAAAAGGGAGAAGGGGGAACATACCTGTGGGAATTCGAGATGAATGCCAGAGAAACACTTAAAATAAAATTGAGAGATGGAGAGGGAGAAGGGGCTTTGAGAGGGAGAGATACAAGTGTGTGTGTGTGTGTGTGAGAGAGAGAGATAGAGAGAGAAGGGTTAACAAGATTCAAGTGTTGGAAAAAATACTACACACTTAAATATTCAATACAAAGTAAGGAAATGAAGAAATGAGCATAAATGAGCAAGAAATTGTCAATCAAAAGCTTCAAATCTTCAAGATCCAAGTGTGTGTGCAAGAACCCTAGCTTCCAAACTTGTCTTCTCTAGTCAATGGACTGAAAAATAAGTCAACGATGTGCCTCCAATAAGCTAGGTCATGTATTTGTTGGTTTAGATTTGAGAAAATGTGAAATTCCAAACTGTCTATAGATGAAGCCTATTGACCGCACCTGCGGAAAAATCATCACAGGTGCGGCTCCACAAAAGTGGACTTCCTTTCGCAGATGCGTAAACTCAGGGAAACTGCCTACTCCGCGGATGTGGATTATCCATCACAGATACGATGCCTGTGTGGAAGTCCCTTATCCGCAGATGCAGACCAAATAGTCGCACAATCGACTCCGCAGGCACGGATTCTTACTGTAGATGCGTCCCAGTGCAGTGTAGCCCATCTCCACATATGCGGTTTTCCACCTCGCAAATGCTACGTCGCATACGCGAATAGTGTTCCGCAGATGCGGAATCACTGAAGTATTTTGCACTTTTTATACTCTTTTGGCTCAATTCCACTTCAATTGAATTCAAATCTCTTCATGGCATCATTTACCTGAAAATATAGAAATACACACCATAAACAACCTCATATGATAATTAAAGGACGCAAAATCTAATGAAAAGAGGCTGACATAAATGGTAAAATCACCACTCATCAACACCCTCAACTTAAAGCTTTTTCTTGTCCTCAAGAAAATCAAAACCAACAATTCAATGAGGTTCTACCATTTAAAGCACAAGTAGCATTGGTATTATTCTCAAATCACATTCTCCAATTAAGAACCATACTTATGGATTTGGTTGGTACTAATAATTAGGCTCAAGCATGTGAATCTCAACCAAATAACTCCCTCATTTATAAACAATTTCAAGAAATGCAAAGGGATTTCAAAATGATCAAGTGACAACAAAAAGTCTCAAGAAGTGACTCAAAAGCAGTAGTCTACTACATATGCTCAATTTACTCATTTCGGGATTCATCAATGTCACCAATCCATCCTATATCATATGCCCTCACAAGAAAGAAATTCCAAAATCATCATATTTACAATAACAACACAAGGGAAAAATTCACCAAGACACTCACTCTCACCAAAGAATTTCAAGTGTTACAAAATATCATGCCATAAGCTTGCCCTTATTTTGATTCGCTGTGTACTCAAAATATCATGCCATAAGGCGTCTTAATTGAATTATCCGTAAAACAATTAAGAGATTAAGCACACCAAAATACGGCTACAAGTAGTTTAATCCTATCCCTAGGTAGAATCTATAACGTGAGGGTTAAAGCCTGCGTATCTGCTCATATCTCCTTGCCAATCAGGATTGCTTTTGGAGAATTTTTTCAATAATGCTTATATATCATCGAAGCTTTTCTCTAACACTTGACCTCCCGCTGCAGCATCCACCATAATTTTTGTCTCTTGATGTAGCCCTTCTATGAAGTTATGAGCTAACACTTTATTTGTCTAGTTGTGATGAAGACAATCACCGAGAAGCCCCTTGCATCTCTCCCAAGCTGAATATAAAGACTCCCTTGAATTTTGTTTGAAGGTGACTATCTTACTTCTGATCTTTCCAGTTTTTCCTAAGGGGAAGAATCGTGCAAAAAATTTCCTCGCCAGATCATTCCATGATGTAATAGAATTTGGCTAGCTCCACGTTCAACCACCACTTTGCTTCGCCCAATAGAGAAAACAAGAACTGAACCTCACATAGTCTGGAGTGACTCAGTTAGTGATATAAGTATCACTAACCTCCAAGAAGGTCAGGAAGTGTTGTTGTGGATCCTCGTGTGGAAGACCCATAAACTGCCGATTCGCATGTAATAATTGGATTATGCTCTATTTTAGCTCAAAGTGCCCACTGATTCTAGGCTTCACAATGTTGAAGGTGACATTAGCAATGCTGGGCATTGCCGCCTCCTGAACAACCATATGTTGCTCCTCTGCCATATTCAAAGGTAGTTGAACAGTGCCTGAAGATTTTTTGTGTCCGTTGTTTCCCTCAACATCATGTGAAATGTTCTTTCAGGTTCGAGGTCAAAGCCTTGATGTCTATCTTGGCTTCTAACCATTTGCATTCAATCAATGTTCTTGAGAGCAGAGCAACCAATAAGAAACGTTGGACTTGACGAAATAAACAACCAAAGTAAAATCTATTAAAGTAGTAAATATTCAAGTCTCCAGCAACAGCGCCAAAAACTTGTTGCTCACAAATACACACGCAAGTATACGTGATCGTACAAGTAATAAACTGATAAATCGAGTGTCAAATCCACAGAGATTGTTAACTACCCACTCGTTTGACCAAGTTATTATTCAGTCTAGTAAATCAGAGTTCAAAAGTATGATTATACTAAGTAATAATTTTGACAAGTAATTAATTAATCAAGCAGCAAAGTAATTGTTGTGTGTTCAGGGGAGACAAATATTCCAGGGTTGTGATCGGTTCACCAATTCTATTGAGTTTTAATTAACTCTCCCTTTCATACAATTCGCTCATGATTGCTTATTAATCGAATAATTACTCTCATAGTATTCTCCCAAATTACTACTCGTCTATTGAAAATAGATTAACGCCTATATTCCGATGGAATCAATCTAATATAACACCTTAAGATTACAATATTAAATTGAGCATGGTGACTAAGTATATTCCTTACCTGACCAGAATTCTTCCCCCACTCCGAATTAAGATGATGCCATCTTCAATTCTTCTCTAATCTAGACGTAGCTTTCTCAAACATCGCATAGATAATAAGTAGAACCTAACTGTTTGCCAGAAAATTAAACAATTAATCACAGAATTGAAGAAACAGCCATATATTAGCAATTGTAATCAAGGTTAAGTCAACATCAAACAACAATATTCATGGTTTAAATCACAACCCCAGAACGATGGGTTTTAGCCACTCATGATAAGATCAAAACAAATTCACAAGTGTTGAATAATTGAGATTACTAAGAAAAGATGAAGAAAGACTGAGAATGCTTGATCCCGAATGTTTGATATGTGGCTATAATTTCATACTTTAATACACTATTTGCCTTGCATTTTATATGCTTTAATGATAAACTACACTTTATTTGCACGTAATGGAGTCTATTTTATGTGTAGGTGAACTGGAGAAGCAAGTAAAGCAAAAGGAATAATTAAATCTAAGCATGCTCGAAAACAGTTGAAAAGAAGAAAGAAAGAAGTGAACAGTGGATAAATGAGTAAATTGGCGAAGCAACGCTTTTAGCTCGTGTTAGAGCTGGCTGGGCGAGCCTTTTAGATCGCGTGGGAGCAGGCTAGGCGAAGCAGGAGGCGAGGTCTACCTCGTGTTAAGGCTGGCAACGCCAGGTCTGAGGCGAGGTCCAGCCCGCGAGGCGAGGTCTGATGTGCGCACACTCTGAACTTTGACGGCTTATCTCGTCTCCTGGTTTGTCTAAGACTTGGTCTATGTCATTTAGGTCTTTTCCTACACATATAAATAGACATAAAATGCCATTTTTGAGGGAGTTTTGGCAACCGGAGGCAAGAATAGCTCTTGGAACAACTGTTGGGAGTTAGAATCATCGATTTCTACATCCCTTTATCCTTATTTTGTAATTTAATTATGCAAAATATTTTGGATATTGTTACTATAAGTATGAGTAACTAAAATCCTAATCTAGGGTTTTGATGGAACCTATTGAAGGATGATTTTCCTGTTACATTAATATAGATTTGCCATTTATTTTCTCTATTTGTTCAACTACGTCATTATTGTGGTTGGTTGAAGAGCTCTCAATCGACTATGCCTATTTAGTGTGTATTACTAGAGAGAGTGTGTATATTTAGGTAGCTTCTGAACAACATCACTCCTAACATATATGAGGGATCAATACAGAGGGTTTAAAGGTGGGATTAGGGATAACGAAACCTTGGTGCGATCCGAGTGAGCTGCACTTAATGCCAGCTAGCGTAATTTGGGAAAATATGTCTAGTAAGTTGTGGTAGTTACTCGGGAGAGCATTACAACATGCAAAGCGCTCATGATCGGTAGAGAAGATTTAAGCAAATTGATAGAAAGTTTAGCGGAAAGGATTCCGAGAATAGGGGACATCATAACCTTAGATCATTCAAATTCTTATCTACAACCCATTCGTAGTTAGTTAGTAATTATTGCATTTTCATTACGTGATAATTAGTTAAATAAACATCCAATTTGATATTTCTAAAGATTGATTGCGTGAATTTGTGTGAGTCTAGTAACTGTGTTTGTAGGTTAATTCCCTTTGGGAGTCGGCTCCGGACTTATTAACCGGAATATATTTGCAAGGATCGCTTAGTCCTTTTTATAAGGAATAGTTGGGCGTCATCAAATTCTGCCGCCGTTGCCGGGGACTTAACAATGTTATTAATTGCAGCTAGAAGAAGTGCTAGAATTCTTAGTGTAGTCAATTTTCTTCATTTTAAACCGAATACATTGAAATTCTAATGTTTGTAGTCTTGGGTGTTACATGTGCATGCCTAAGGACTCCTCAAGGACTGGTGAATTTTTTGAAGCATTATCAGATCCTGATAAAGTTTTCAAGGCACTGAATCGTGCAAACAAGAAGTGCAAACAATAACAAAACTCAACATATTAAATCGAACCAGACATGGATGGCGGAATAGAAAATCCAATCAACAATAGAAACAATGTGAATGCACCAAACAATCAGGGTGTGCCTCTTGTACCAGAAGCAGCATTGTATGATTGGGCACAACCCACCGCCGATAATATGGAAACCGCAATTACAGTCCCTCATATACAAGAAGAATCATTTCAAATCACAAAGAACATGCTACATTTGTCAGAACAAGGGATTGTTCTCAGGGTCATAAATTGAAGATCCTCAACAGCATCTGAAGAATTTCCTGTCGATATGTGTCAGGAAAAGGCAACCTAATGTGACACCGGAAGCAATAAAGTTGTTATTATTTCCATTCTCGGTGATAGGAGAAGCTCAGACTTGGCTTAATTTACTTCCCGTTAACTCCATCACTACTTGGGAGGAATTAGTCAGGAAATTTTTGAACAAGTTCTACCCATCCAATAAGACTGCCAAACAAATTGATGATATATTGAGCTTCAGGCAGAGACCAACAGAAACACTACAAGAAATGTGGGAGAGTTCAAGGGTATGCTGGTTAAATATCCACATCATGGCATTCCAGATCAGATGTTGGGGCAGAGGTTCTACATGGGACTGGCAAACGGCTTAAAGGACAATGTTGATGCTTCAGCAGGTGGAGCATTTTTGAGCAAAACATTCTGAGAATGCAAGGTCCTACTTGATTAGATGACCCAAAACTTAGGATGGATGACAAGAGACTCTATGATGACTCATGTAGTTCACTCAGTGGATTTCGACACAAACAACTCCATAGCAAAACAAATGGCCACTGTAATGACGCAAATGAGTATCCTCACCAAAGAGATCGATGAATCAGGCTAGAAGCAACAGGTACACATAGTTGACGCAACTAATAGGGGATTATGTACATCATGAATTAACTAACCATATGTATGCTCATGGAGTGCAGAAGGTGACAACCAGCACTATCAGGAAGCTATGAACTATGTGGCCAACTATAGGGGACAGAGGCAAGGTGGTCAGAATTGGGGGCAGTAGAATAACCAATATAGACCAGCACAACAACAGTACAATAACAACAGTCTTGGAGCTATGCGACCACAGGGTCAAGTTGTGCCTTACCAAAGGCAACAGGGTTACAACCAGCAAAATCAGCAGCTAGCATATCACCCGCCTCAACAACAGCAGATAGTGAGACAAGATAATGGGTTTTCTGAACATAAAGGAATGCTGCAACAACTGATTGGGTCCAATGGGAAAATGCAAGAGAGAGTGGACTCACATAAATCGGCGATAAATGGTATTGAGATTCAGTTAGGACATATTTTGATGGCTCTAAATAATAATCGCCAAGGGACGTTACCTGCAGACACCCAAGTCAATCCAAAAGAGCACGTCCTGAAAAAACTTATGGCAGTGAGTCTAAGAAATAGTAGAGACCTAGATCTCGAGCAAGAATTTGCTCGTGAAAGCTGACCTGCTGAAACACTTGTGCCAGTACCCATTGAGATAGGTAATTCAACAGGGTTAACTGAGGTGACAGTACAACATGCACAAGAGATCACAAGCAAATAAAAAGAGTTGCGAAGGAGACTGAGGTACCACAAGAAATGACAGTAGAATTGTGCCTGAGCAAGATAAAACTCAAATCACAGGAACGAAACGACCTCCAGCACCATTCCCACAGAGATTAGACAAATAACTGAAGGATAAGCAATATAATAAATTCATGGAGATGTTGAAACAAATCCAGGTTAACATTCCACTGATTGACGCTTTGGGGGAGATGCATGTGTATGCCAAAATGATGAAAGATTTAATGTCTCAAAAATTCGACTTCCAAGACCTGTCTATTATTACATTGACCCAGACCTATAGTGCAGTCGTGAGAAGACCCATAGTTTAGAAGTTATCAGGCCCAGGGAGTTTCACAATCCCATGCACGATAGGCAGCTATGTTTTTGCTAAAGCATTGTGTGATTTGGGGGAAAGCATAAACTTGATTCCCTTGGCTATCTACAAAAGGTTAGGCATTGGAAAAGCAAGACCCACATCCATGTTACGACAGCTATCTGACCAGACGGTGAATAGGCCATCAGATATCCTTGATGATGTATTATTACAGGTTGGGAAGTTTGTGTTCCCAGCAGATTTTGTCATCCTGGACTGCCGGGTTGACTTGGAGATTCCTATAGTTTTTGGAAGACCTTTCTTGGCCACTGGGAGAAATTTAATTGATTGTGAAACTGGAGAGCTAAAAATGAGACTAAATGATGAAGAGATAAAATTAAATGTGCAGAAATATATGCGGCGACCAAGTGAATTTTCTAACTGCTTTCTAATAGAAGTCGTGGGTGTAAATTTGGAGGAGGAAGATGAGACCTTGAATGCTAAAGACCCTTTAGCAGCCTGTCTCATGAACTTAGATAAAGTAAATGAGGAGGACTTGGTGGAGTGGGTGCTGGATCTTGAAGGCCAAGGGTATTGGAAAAGAGAGCTCGAATTTGAGCCTTTGCACTTAGACAAAAGAAAAACTCCTCCAGCTAAGCCATCGATAGAAGAGCCACCAAAGTTGGAACTGAAGTCGCTACCACCTCATCTTAGGTATGCTTTCTTGGGACCTAACTTAGCTTTACATGTTATTATTTCATCTGGTTTGTTAGATGTGTAGAAAGAACAACTTTTGCAGGTATTGATCGAGTGCAAAAATGTAATCGGTTGGACCATTGCAAACATTAAGGGTATCAGCCCGACCTTCTACATGCATAAGATTCTATTGGAAGATGGCCACAAACCTTCTAGAGAACATTAAATAAGGTTTAACCCCAACATGAAGGAAGTTGTGAAAAAGGAGGTGATAAAGTGGTAAGATCCAGGGATCATTTTCCCCATCTCCGACAATAACTGGATCGGCCCAGTCAAATGTGTGCCTAAGAAAGGTGGGATGATTGTAGTACAAAACGAGAACAATGAGTTGATATCAACAAGAACAATCACGGGATGGAAAATATGTATGGACTACTGAAGATTGAACAAGGCCACCCGAAAAGACCACTTTCCCTTGTCGTTCATTGATCAAATGCTAGATAGATTGGCTGGGAGGTCCCACTTTTGCTTTCTGGATGTTCATATCGCATCTACGCCTTCCAGAGGATGTCGTTCGACCTATGCAATGCACCCCCCATATTTCAAAGGTGCATGATGGCCATCTTCATTGATATGGTAGAGGACATCATGGATGTCTTTATTGATGATTTCTCAGTGGTGGGAGATTCATGCGATGATTGCCTAAAGAATTTGAAAAGAGTGCTGGAAAGATGTGTGGAGACTAATCTGGTGCTTAACTGGGAAAAATGTCATTTCATGGTACATGAAGGTATAGTCTTGGGGCACCTAGTGTCGAGTAAGGGCATTCACGTAGATCGTGAAAAGGTTGATGCGATAGAAAAGCTTCCACCACCCATTTCACTCAAAGAAACAAGAAGTTTCCTTGGCCACGACGGTTTCTATAGATGGTTTATAAAACATTTCTCCAAAATTTGTAACCCCTTGTGTAAATTGCTTAAAAAAGATCACCCTTTTGTATTTTCTGATGACTACATGATAGCTTTTGAGGAATTGAAGAAGAGGCTGGTGACAACACCTATCATAGTTGCACCCGACGGGGAGCAACCATTTAAGCTAATGTGTGATGCGAGCAACTATGCTGTGGGAGCAGTTCTTGGGCAGCAAAAACATAAATTCATGCATCCAACACGCAAGTAGAACTTTGAGTGGTTCCCAACTAAATTACACACTGACCGAGAGGGAGATGATATCAGCGGAGTTCGCATTTGACAAATTCAGTTCATACATGATACGCTCGAAGGTAATTTTTTATACTGAACATGCTGCTCTCAGGTACCTAATTGAGAAGGAGTCAAAGTCGGGCCTGATTCGATGGGTGCTACTGCTGCAAGAATTTGACTTGGAAATCCGTGATCGAAAGGGAACAGAGAAGCAAGTGTCTAGTCACTCGTCTAAGCTGGAAGGAGCCGAGAAGAAGGTTGAGGTGGAAGAGATTATGGAGACTTTCCCTGATGAACAACTATTAGCCACGAGCCTTGAGGTAGTGCCATGGTATGCACACATTGCAAACTACCTCGCAAGCGGTATTGTTCCCTATGACCTCTCATCTGTCCAAAAGAAAAAGTTCTTTCTTGACTGTCGCATATATTATTGGGATGAGCCTTATATGTTCAGGATTTGTGTTGATAACACGATCCTGAGATGTATCCCCATATGGTGGCCATTTCGGAGGAGTAAGGACAACTGCGGAAGTGTTGGAGTCAGGTTTTTACTAGACAAAATTGTTCAAAGATGCACACTTATGGGTGAAGGCTTGTGATGAATGCCAACGAACCGGGAATATTTCCCGCCTACATGAGATGCCCATGAACCCAATTCAGGATGTAGAAGTGTTTGATGTATGGGTAATAGATTTCATGGGGCCTTTTGTCAGCTCATATGGAAACAAGTACATACTCGTAGTTGTGGACTACGTGTCAAAATGGGTGGAGGTTTCAGCGCTCCCTACAAATTATGCAAAAGGGGTCATTGGGTTTTTGAGAAAGAATATATTCACCTGATTTGGCACTCCAAGGGCAATAATCAGTGATGGAGGAACTCACTTCTGTAACCGAGCCTTCGCAAAATTGTTAGAAAAATATGGTGTACGCCACAAGGTCCCCATATCACCCACAAACGAGTGGGAAAGTGGAAGTTTCGAACAGAGAGATAAAGATGTTTTGACAAAGACTGTGAATGTTGCAAGATTGGATTGGGAGAGAAAGTTAGATAATGCACTATGGGCCTATCGTACCACTTTCAAAACTCCGATTGGCATGTCCCCGTATAAATTGGTGTTTGGGAAAGCGTATCACTTACTAGTGGAGTTGGACCATAGAGCTTTGTGGGCATTAAGGCAGCTGAATCTTCATATAGAGGTTGTGAGTACAAGTAGAGTCACGGAGTTTCACGAGCTTGATGAGTTTCGCTACCATGCTTTTGAGAGCACAAGACTATACAAGGAGAGAATAAAAATGATGCATGACAAAAATATTCTTGAGCGGAGTTTTAAACATGGAGATACGGTATTGCTATATAATTCAAGATTGAGGTTATTTCCGGTCAAATTGAAGTCACGATGGTCAGGACCATTTCCTGTCATAGAGATTCACCCCACCAAAGCCGTTGAAATTGCTGCATAAGATGACTCTCGCACGTTCAGAGTCAATGGGCACAGGTTAAAACATTATTTGGGTATGGAGGACGCGAAAGTAGTGTTGGTGACTCATTTGCTCGAGCCACCAATGTTGAACGAGACTTAAGTCGACTGCCCGTGTCATGCCGCGATGTTAAATCAGTCACTTCAAGGGAGGCAACCCATTTTAATGTTGTATTCGTCGTGTCGTGATGTTAACTAAGGTGGTCGTTGGGAGGCAACCCAATTCGTAGTTAATTTTTAGTGTAGTTAGAATTTTTCTTTTCATTTATAGGTACTAACATGTTTTCAGGTAATTTTGGAAAGCCGTACAGGGCACTGTGCGTCGCTTGAAGAAAAGCTGGCGTGAGAGCTCGCCTCACGAGGGGTTGGACGAGGTGAACCAGGCATTAGACCTGGCGCCGCAAAGGAAAAGTCTAGGTGCATCAGGCGTTAAGCCTTGCACCGCAAGCCTTTGAGCTCGCGTTGGAGCTCGTCTCTCGAGGGGTAACGCGAGGTAGTTATCAGGCGCCACTGGGTAAGTAATTTTTCGGGCTTATTTTAATTTTTTTCCCTTATTTGATTCTAACTCCCTCACTTAAATTCCCAAAACAAAAAAAACAAAACCCTAACCTAAACACATCACTGCTAACAAAACCAAACCCCACTGCTCACCCACGCAGCACACTACCAATCCCTTTCCCTCCCATCCGCATTGAAGTCAAGCAAGCTCTTGCTATTTGTTTCACTTGCACTGGCAATTCAAAGGCAAATCCTTCATCTTAAAACATCTAAGGTATAATTTTTATCTCCCTTCTTTATCAATTTCGAGTTGGATGAAGGTGTGAAATTAGACACAAAATTGGGGGTTGTTCTTCATTGTAATAATGTGTTTGTGTGTCCCAACCCCATGAACCCCATACGAATAGTGTTTCTATTGTGAGAACAAGTGGTAGTACGGAACTCCCAAGACGATTTGAGAGGGTGAGGCAATCCCTCACCCTTACAAGCACTCCCATGGCACTAGTGCTTGCTAAGTGTTTGTTATAGTGCCTCAAAGGCATTCTTTGTCCCCATTGGAGCCCGAGTCTCCTTGATTATAAGACTAGTGTTATCTAGTTATGCACCACTTTAAAATCTTAAGTGTGGGGTGGCTCTCCTGTAGCCCGATGCTTCGAAATTGGAGGAAGCACCCATGTGTCATTGCTTGATTCTCATGCTAAGAAAGTATGAGGTGTAGTATGAGTAACCTCGAAAATTGTTGCAATTCATGTGTTAAACTCTTAAGTGTGAGGTGGAAAGACCATGTTTGACTGTTGTAATCCAGCTTAAACTGATTAATGCTTACTTGTGTAGGAATGAATATGCCTCCAAGAAAAGACACCGGCAAAGTCAAAGCCACATATACTGCTCCGGCTAAAGCTAAGGCTACCTTTGTACCTCTCCCGAAGAAGAGAAAAAGGGAGGGGGGGGGAGCTACTTCCAGTGAAGGTGAAGGACTGCAAGTTGTGGTAGCTCTAGCAGCCACTCGTCCACAACCTCAAGGCCAATGGGAGTTTGGCATCAAAATCATACCCCCCACATACTAAGGATTGGTACAAGCATTGTAGGCCAAAACATGTACCTCCGGAAGCTACTATTCATGAGTGTTGCCTGCAAGTAAAGTACCAGGAAATTTTGAGAGGCATCCATGAGTTTGGGTTGAGCTATGTATTAAAAAATACAGGGGATATAAATCTCAATCTGGTTCAGGAATTCTATGCTGGGTTTGATCCAGAGGATACTAAACAGCTGGTGCTGATTCATGGACGGTTGATAGACTTTTCAGCCACAACCATATGTAATTTTTTAGGTGCTCAGGATGTTCCTGTGGAGCCATTGGACTACTTCATACGGCGCCCTACATATAGAGATGTGAGACACACTTTTTGTGGTGTCAATTCTACGGCAGCGTGGGTTCGGGATAAGAAAACAAATTGGCACAGGAAATTCCCCAAGAAAAAGATGAGGGCAGAGGCTTAAGTATGGTTGAAACTGATTAACGCACAGCTCCTACCATGCAATCATGACACGCTCATTAGCTGTTAGAGGACGTTTGTGCTCTATTTCCTCATGACTGGGAAAAGGGTGAATGTGGGTCGTCAGATCCGCTACCAGATGTCCTTAGTAATAACTAGTAATAAGATCTACCGAATGCCATTTGCAAATATGTTGAATCAGTTCTTAAGACACAAGGAAGTTGAGGAGGATCCAGAGTTCGAGTACATAATTGATCAGACCCTACGACAAACCGACATTTATGGACAGGTGCCGAGAGCAATGCTCGTGATGATAGTTTTATGGACCATTTATATGGGATAATGAATTTGCAGCTGCGGATAGGGGGACGACCGGCCACGACTAAGGAGAGGAACATATTGGATGAGTGATTCCCGCTCAATGCTCATGCTCAACAGCTAGTTGGGCTAGGTAATGGATACAGACTCCCGGATGATGAGGATGTCAACACACCTGAGCAGTTTGAGGCCGAGCCGTAGCAATAAAATGATGAGAATGATGATGAGGATGAGGATGAGGAGGAAGCACAAGATTAAGAGTGGACAGCCTCAGAGGATGAGGGCGGCGATGCAGCTTGACCATTGAGTTTTTCCTACACTCTACTCATTCTTTTCTTGTTTTGTCAGTTGTGTATGCGTGTATGCACTGCGAACATTGCACAAAATAAGTGTGGGTTGGGGACTTGTAAAGAAAATTAGTGTTGTTTGAGTATTTGTTCTTAGTAAGTGTCATCTTAGTTTAGAAATTATTTTAGTTAATTGTTTTTAGTTAGTGTCTTTTTAATTTTTTAGAAGAAAAAAAAAGAAAAAAGATTATATAAAAAAAAATAGACAAATTGGACTCTTCCCGGCGATGGATCGCCTAGACAGTTTTCTTGAGGGAATTAGGTCTAAAGACCAAAAAGATTTTTTTTGTAGGTGCTGTAGTAATTTCCTCTTGGTTTTTCTTTGGGCCGCGGTTCTTTTCCAAGGGTTTTATTTGAACCGGGTGTAGTTAGTTTTAATTTTTAGGAGTATGAACCACTGGGCTATGAATTGATCNGGTCTGTGTGAGATTTGTACGTATTCTGTGCATTGCACTTGATGTCTAGACTTGCCCCGTGTGTGTGCAAAGTGAAATAATAGTCTTGTTCAGTCTGGGAAGTGATATAGGCATTTCTTTTTTGAGCCAGATATATGTAGTTTACCCGCTTAAATGTTATGTATCGTAGTTAACCCCTTTAATCCTATAATCTTGTTTCTTTAGTAACCACGTTACAAGTCGTACACCTTTTTTTGAATCAACAATATATTTGAACCTTGTTACCTCTCATGAGAACTTGAATTGTGATGAATTATAAAAAAGTTAAAGTGTGAGGTGGTGGGTTGGCTTTTGAATGGAACAAATGAAATAAAGAGAAAGGTGAACTGTTTTGAAAAAGGAAAAAAGATGTCAATAAAACTACTTGAAGAAAGAGAGAGAGAAAAAAAAATAATAGTTGTGTTGTAGGAAAAATAATTCTTGATGGTGGTGGCTAGTGATATTGTCACAACCCAAATTCCCAACCCTAGAGGTCGTGATGGAGCCTAACACCACACTTGCGAGGCAAGCCAATGTTAGATTTCGATTAACTACTTTGCATTATTTATCCATTTAGACATAACAAAATAATCTAAAGTAAACGGAGTCTATTGACTTTTAAAGAATGATTCCCAATGTAATAAAGAGAAACAGACAATTAACTAATTAAAACGAGCCATGAAACTAATCATATAAATAAATCTAGAACTACCCCAAAATCTGGTGTCACAATCCACGAACTACTAAAGAATACTACAAATAATGGCTGAAAGAAATTGTGTAACTGTTCTGAATGATATAAAACAGTGTATGTAAAAATAGGAGAAGACTCTCGGAATCTGCGAACGCCGGCAGATGTACCTCGTGTCTCCAAATGAATCGGGTGGTCGTCCTGAAATCCTCTACTGCTGACTAGCACCCGGATCTGTGCCAAAAGAGCACAAAGTTTAGTATCAATAAAACCGACCCCATGTACTGAGTAAGTGCCGAGCCTAACCTCGGCGAAGTAGTGATGAGGCTAAGTCGGGCTTCAGCAATATAATCGATAACAACAATAAATAATAAANAGTAAAAATATAAATGTCCTCCCTTATCGCTCCTTGTTGCAGCATGCAACCCGCTCCCACCTGTCCTCCCTTATTTCTCCTCCCTAAAATATCACCCTTATTAATCCTGTTGCAGCGTGCAACCCAATCCCACCTGTCCACCCTTATCACTCCTTGTTGTGGCGTGAAACCTGCTACCACCAGACATATCATATCAATTTATTTAAGATTTCACAAATTCAGGCCAAGCCTTTCACAATATTTTAGTCTCAACAATTATAAATAATAAACTGCATTATTCTCATAACTTCATCAATAACCTCTCAATCATGAAACCAACAGGAATATCAAATATAAATACCTTTAATTCATACAAACAATACCAAACCTCTCAACCATGTTTATATCACCAGGAAACCAACTCAAACAACCAATACTCTTTTCAAACAGTCACAACAATAACTAACAACAATTCCACCAGGCCAAATAGTCATAGAAACAATAATGAACTTATAACAGTTAAGACAATGATCAAATAAGTGGGGAACGGGAAATGGGATCATGTTTAACAGACAATTTGGGTGGTGCATAGATACTCGTCACCACACCTATACACCACGCCCATGCATTTCACATAACAAACAAATGGGGAGTCCTATTCCCTCAAGCCAAAGTTAGACCAAACACTAAACTCAATTCCGCAGGCCACTCACTGCTCAATTATTGCTTTTCCCTTTGAATTCACCTCTAAATTGCTCGAATCTAATCAAAATTAACTTAATATCATTAAATAATGCAAAATGAACTAACTTTATTGAAAAATATAATTTTTCCTAAGTTTTCTAAAAAAAAAGTAAAAGCCCGACCCCTGGCCCGCTTGGACTGAACTCGGGGTTCGGACAAAATTACGTTTACCCATTCACCCAGGAACCCAAATATGCTATTAGTTTTGAAATACGACCTTAATTTGATATAAAAATTCAATTTTTACAAAACTCCCTAACTCTACCCAAATACTAGATTTTTACCATGAAAATTCTTTGTTTTTTCTTTAAAGGTGATGCAAAATTGTAAGGAATTGAAAGAACAAGGTTTGGAATTTATTACCTATGAATTGGGGATGAAGATTGTTGAAGAAAACTAATTTTTAGGGATGGAACCTCGAAACTTTGGAGAAGAAAGGGTTCTGCCCAGTTTTTAAAAGGTATTTATAATAGCTGGGTTGGGCAACTGTGCGATCGCGGGTAATGAGGTGCGATCTCACAGGGTAAGGGAGTTGGGGCACTGCGATCGCGGGTGGTGGATTGTGTTCGCAGAGGGGTAGGGGGGTGTACAGTGAGGTCGCAGAGCACACAGTGCGATCGCACAGCTTACATGGACTGTGCTTCGCGATCGCACTCGAGGAGCTGCGTTCGCACAGTACAATATTTTGGGACCCCCTGAAGACTACACTATGTGATCGCGGTTATACCTATGCGATCACATAGTACAAAAATCTGGACACCAGATATTGGAAAACCAGCAGTTCATTTGAAGTGAAAAACACCACGTGGCCTATCCGAAACTCACCCGAGCCCTCGGGGCTCCAAACAAATCATGCACGCAAGTCTAGAAACATCATACGGACTTGCTCGTGCGATAAAATCACGAAAATAACATGTAAATCTGTGAATTAAACCTCAAAACTCATCCCTTTCAACAAAAACTCTTAAAGTTCATAATTTCTCAACCGGATGTCCGAATCACGTCAAACGAACTTTGTTTTTCACCAAATTTCACAGTTAACCTTTAAATATCTTCACAAAGTTGTACCGGGCTCCGGAACCANAAAATAGGGACCCGATACCAATATTTTTAGCATTATTTCTTTTCTTTAATTCACAAACATTTCAGCAAAACAATTTCTTTCAAAAATTGATTTCTAGGGCTTGGGACTTCGGAATTCATTTCTGGCGTACGTCCGAGTCCCATATTTTACTGCGGACCTCCGGGGATTGTCGTAACACAGATTCGGGTCTGTTTGCTCAAAATATTGACCAAAGTCAACTTTTATCAAATTTAAATTCTAAAAATCACTATTTTTATATCTTCACATAAAAACTTTACGGTTTAATGCTCGGAATGCGCACGCAAATCGAGGTATTTAATTTTTGTCTTTTTATTGTTATTTAGCGTGGAACGGAGTTTGATTTTATAAAATGACCCCTTGGGTCATCACAATCTCCACCTCTAAAACACATATTCGTCCTCG
>ML307744.1:8154-25844 GCA_005239505.1 Nicotiana paniculata | reverse complement strand
TTTGGTATGGCGGGACTCTATCCCGACCTTTATGACATTTATGTACTCTTAGAGGCTTATAGATAGATGTCGTGTACGTGGAATATTGTATGGCCTTGTCGGCCTATGTTCAATGTACGAGTGATTATTTTGGTCTTAGAGGCACGTACGTCTTACGTATAAGTTGGTATAATACGTTGTATTCCACCTATTTCACGACAGCCTCTCTGGCTCAATTATCTATGATAGTATGATACGAAAAGATATGTTATGTTGGTACTCAGTTGAATAAGGTACCGGGTGCCCGTCGCGGCCCATTGGTTTGGGTTGTGACACATTCTTTATCAATACTTATCCAATACTGAACCACCGCACCTCACGGTCTCTGACATCCGCTTCTTCAATACTCCTTCACAATACTCTGACCCCACGCAACCGAAGAAACCATAGCACCGGCAAACTTAACACATTCCATTCGATCAATGACGATGATATCACGTCACAGGCGAATATCCCACCTTACTTGAAAACACCAAGTCTTACTACTTTATCAATCCAAAACCTAACCACCTATAGTCCAAATGCCTATCCTCTGCCGGAACTAAAATACCGAAATCTCGAAATCACACTCTGAGAAGACCTCCCTTCAAACCATTCATCACCCCCAACACATGGGCGCATTCTATCATCATATCGACATCGTGTGATAACCAATCGCAAGCATCATCACTACCTGAGCATAGCCTTAAGGCTCTCAGAAACACAGCTACTGAGCTGAAACAACATATTATTCTTTTGCAGGGCCACAACAACAACCCCAACCAATCACATGGAAACCATTTCACCTCATATCCATAGCACCATTTCAATTTCTCAAATTTCTGATTCATAGCAAGCTCTTTGCGACGCGGAATATTGAGTAGGAATAAGCATAGGAATAAGCCTTAAAGGAATCAAATCTCACGATGAGGAATCAAGAAGGGAAGTACTCCTAACAGCCATGTAGCCTCTCGAAGATAAGTACAGACGTCTCTGTACCGATCCGCAAGAGTCTACTAGACTTGCTCATGACTCGTGAGACCTGAGGGAACCTAGTGCTCTGATACCATGTTGGCACGACCCAAAATCCATAAGGTCGTGATGACACCGAACATCATTGTCACACAAGCCAATTATTAATTAATTGAAATAATTTCCTGTTTTAGCATTTATGAAAAACATTACCTTTCACTTCATTACATAGTAACTACATAAAATTTGTTAAGTAAGTACAATGGTTTAAATAGTCCTATTTAGCAAATATATCCCAACACATCCCAGAACCCGGTGTCACAAGTACATGAGCAATTTCTAAGAATTTTACCATTTCTAAAAGCTTGTCCGAAATACACGTGGACAAGGAAAATTAAAATAATGTAATACAGTATGAGGGAGACTCCGTCAGCTGCGGATCGCCTCCGGATGATGCAGCTCGCCTAAGTCTCCAAATCTGCCACATCGCTATGAAGGTACCTATGCAATAAAATGCACAACAAGTGTAGCATGAGTACAAAAATAACGTGTACTCAATAAGTCGCCTGCCTAACCTCAGAGAGGTAGTGACGAGAGGTCAAATTAGACACTTGCTAAAGGTCAATTTAGTATATTCAAGTGTGACGCTAAGCATGATTATCATAGGCAATTTATTAAAATCAGGAATAAATAATATCAACTCTTTCCACATTTAACACTTTAAATCTTCATCATATTAACATCAATTAATCAACATGGGTGATTTGATCAAATAACAAATAATCAACCGGAAGGAACAACTTCTTCCAAAAATCTTTAATAGCTTTAAATCTCTGTCATTTCAGTTGACAACTTAAAATTTCAGGTCAGTAATCAGGCAAATACGCAGTAAATATCATGCACAAGCAATGCCGAGGGTCGAACTACACGGACCAACAATAATAAACTGTGCACTGCCAAGGGTCGAACGGCTCGAACCGTAGATGCATATATCTGCACCACTCGCGAATCGATCATGCGACGCGGTTATACATAAATACAGGGTTATCCTGCTCGCGAATCATACATGCGACTCAAGCACTCGTAGATACACATATTTACACAATAAGTCCACATTTTTATCAAGAAAGCATTTTCTTAGGAAAGTGATAAAATTCTTCTTAAAGGAACACGAGAAATAACATTTAAATCTTTGTTTTGAAACTAATTTGCCAAGTTTAATAATATTCAATAATATAACCTTATCAGGTACACATTTATCCATGTAGGAAATCAATTTTCTTTCTAGATGATTAAGAAAATGAACTCTAGTCTTCTTAGATATTCAATTACTATTTTGATCATATTAGTGGTCTAATATTACTGGCAAGATCACAAGTGCCACAAGTAAGGCATGCTAGTGGGTCCTAGTCTACCCGGACATGGCATAATAGTAGCTACGCACGGACTCCCGTCACCTCGTGTGTACATAAACCCCGAAGATAATAGCACATACTTAATTAGTTCACCTAGGGGGACAATTCTCCCTCACAAAGTTAGAAGGGAGACTTACCTCGATCCGAAATCCCATAACCGGCTTCCAAGCCCTTCCGACGACTCCAATGGATGCACAACGCTCCAAAACTACCAAATAACGGGCAAAGCATTGAAAATATACTCTAATATTTGCAACAATTCAAATTATATAATTTCCCAACTCCGCTCAGTGAATTGACCAAAATGCCCTTGGGCCCACGTGCCTGGATTCCGAAATTTCTCGAAGATATACCCTACCCATAAAGTTACTAGCTCAAATATACAATTTACTCAAATATTCATGCTCCATTCGTGGCAGAAATCCAAAATACAAATTTTTAGGTCTTTCCTCCAAAATCCCAATTTTCCTACTAATTTCCATGTTTAATTCATGTATAATCCTTGTATTAATCTTAAAAACATGAAGAAATTACTTACCTATCGATTCTTGGTGTAAAACCCCTTTTGAAGCTCCTCAAAATCGCCCACATTAATGAAACAAATGAAGGAAATGGCCAAAATCCCGGTTATAAAACATTCTGCCCAGACAACCCCTTCTATGCGATCGCACTCCCCTTCACGCGATCGCATAATCCAATCTCAAGAGCCCCCAAAATTTCCTCTGTACGATCGGATACAAGACCCTGCGATCGCATAGGCCAACCCAGCAGCCTTCACAAATTACCTCTATGCGATCGCAAACAACTCCCCGCGATCGCATAAGCAAATTCCCAGGGCCTCCAAATCTTCCTCTATGTGATCACATACACTGCCACACGATCGCATGGGCCAAATGCCAGCAGCCTCCAAATCCTTCTATGTGACCGCATACCCACTCACGCGATCGCATAGAGTAAAACCTGTTGCACTCACACCAGAACACCAGCAATCCTCACAAGGCAAGAATCGACCCGTTGAGCATCCGAAACACGCCAAAGTCCCCCGGGACCTCAACCAAAACTACCAACCAGTCCCAATACCTCATTCGAACTTAGTCGAGCCTTGAAATCACATCAAACAACATCTAAATCACAAATCACAACCCGATTCAAGCTTAATGAACTTAGAACTTTCAAACTTCCACATTCGATGCCGAAACCTATCAAATCACGTCCGATTGACCTCAAATTTTGCACACAAGTCATATTCAACATTACGGACATGCTCCAACTTCCAGAATCGTATTCCGACCCCGATATAAAAAAATTCACTTCCGGTCGGATTTCTTAAAAACCTTCAAATTTCTATGTTTAGCCAAATGACTTCAAAATGACCTACGGACATCCGAATTCACTTTTGATCGTGCTCCCAACTCCAGAATCACCATACGGAGCTATTCCCAGGATCGGAATCCCAAACGGACATCAATATCACTAAAATGCGCTTCAATCCAAACTTAGGAAATTTCTTCTAAAATGTTGACTTCCATAATATGCGCCGAAATGCTCTCGGGTTATCCAAAGCCCGATCCGGACATACCCCCAAGTCCGAAATCATCATACGAACCTGCAGGAACCTTAAAATCCTGATTCGGAGGTCTTTTACTAAAAATTCCAATCTTAGTTGATTCTTCCAACTTAAGGCTTCCGAATTGAGAATTTTCTTTCCAAATTAACTCTAAACTTCCCGAAATGCAGTTCCGACCATACCCACGGGTCATAATACCTGAAACGAAGCTGATCACGGCCTCAAACCTCTTAACGACGCGCTAGAGCTCAAAACGACCAGTCGGGTCGTTACAAGATGAGAATAGTCTTGAATATCTCATCATTACCAAAAATGTCTTTGGCCAAAAGAGGATTATTGAGAAGCTCCCATATTTATCTTGTGGCCTGTATTGGACAAGAATTAGTGCAATTGAGGAACATTCTATTGTAAATCAAAAGGTAATTGATTCCAATACTTTCATACTTTAGCATGATTGATTGGGATATCCTGGATCAATTATGATAAGATGAATTATAGAAAAATCAAATGGGCATGCCTTAAAGAATTTAAAAATTCTTTTAAATAATGAATTTCCTTGCACTTCTTGTTATCAAGGCAAGTTAATTATAACACCATCACCAACAAAGGTTGGGATTGAGTCTCCTGCATTTTTGGAACGTATACAAGGGGACATTTGTGGACATATTCACCCCCTTAGTGGGTCGTTTAGATATTTTATGGTCTTAATAAATGCATCCTCTATATAGTCTCACGTGTGCCTATTGTCATCTCGCAACCTTGCGTTTTCAAAATTAATGGCACAAATAATCCGATTACGGGCACAATTTCCCGATAATCCAATTAAGTCTATTAGACTTGATAATGCTGCTGAGTTTTTATCCCAAGCATTTAATGATTATTGCTTATAAATTGGGATAAAAGTGGAACATCCTGTAGCTCATGTTCACACTCAAAATGGCCTTGCAGAGTCTTTAATTAAACGTCTGCAATTGATAGCAAGACCGTTACTCATGAAAACGAGGTTGCCCACTTCTGTTTGGGGTCACGCCATTTTGCATGCAGCAATGCTAGTTCGTCTTAGACCAACAAATTATCATAAATATTCCCCGTTGCAATTAGTTTTGGGTCATGAACTTATATATCCCATTTAAGAATTTTTGGATGTGCAGTATATGTGCCTGTAGCACCGCCATATCGCACCAAAATGGGTCCCCAAAGAAGGTTAGAAATATATGTTGGGTTTGAATCGCCCTCCATTATTCGCTATCTTGAAACATTAACGGGGGATTTATTCACTGCCCGATTTGTAGATTGTCGATTTGATGAGACACTTTTCCCAAATGAGGGGGAGAAATTGGTGAAACCAAACGGGAAATTTTGTGGAAAAATCCATCATTGTCTCATCTTGATCCACGTACCTCTATTTGTGAAAAAGTGGTGCAAAAGATTATCCATTTTCAAAGAATAGCAAATCAAATACCAGACGCATTTACGGATTTGAAAAGGATAACAAAATCACATATCCCTTCAGAGAATGTTCCAATCCTTATTGATGTCCCGATTGGACAATCTTCTAGTGTCATAGCTAATGAGTCACAAGCACGCCTAAAACATGGTAGATCACTGGGTTCTATGGATCGAAATCCTAGAAAAAGGAAAATAAATGATCAAAATGACACTACGAAAGAGTCTCATGAAGAACTCCACGATTTAATAAATTCTTAGATTCATGAGGAAACCACTGAGCCCGATACTCAAGAAAATAAGGAACTATCAATAAATCCAATTGATATTGAGACAAATTTGAATCGAGTGAATATAGTGATGGATTATGTCTTTGAATATAATGTTGCATCTAAAATTATGCAAGATAATGAGGATCTTGAACCTCAATCTGCTGGAGAATGTCGACAAAGATATGATTTGCCAAAATGGCAAGAAGCAATCCAATCAGAGTTGAATTCACTTGTGAAACGTGAAGTTTTTGGGCCTGTAGTCCAAACACCTAATGGTGTTAATCCTGTTGGCTATAAATGGGTCTTTGTACGCAAGAGGAATGAGAAAAATGAGGTACAAATCTATAAGGCACGCCTTTTTGCACAAGGATTTTCACAAAGGCTTGGTGTCGATTATGAAGAGATATATTCACCCGCTATGAATGCTATAACGTTCCGTTATCTCATTAGTTTTGTTGTCCATGAAAAGCTTTACATGCATTTAATGGATGTGGTTACCACCTACCTTTATGGCTCACTTGATAATGATATATACATAAAAATTCCCGAGGGATTTAAAATGCCTAACGCACATAATTCAAAGTCCCGGGAAATGTGTTCAATCAAATTGCAAAAATCTTTATATGGTTAAAGCAATCAGGACGTATGTGGTATAATCGTCTTAGTGAGTACTTATTAAAGGAAGGTTATATAAATGATGTCATTTGTCCATGTATTTTTATAAGGAAAACAACATCGGAATTTATTGTACTTGCCGTATATGTTGATGACATAAGCCTTATTGGAACTCCTATAGAACTCCAAAAGGCAATTGATTATTTAAAGAAGGAATTCGAGATGAAAGATCTCGGAAAGACAAAATTATGTCTTGGTTTGCAAATTGAACATTTGGCAAACGGGATTTTTGTGCATCAATCTACCTACATAGAAAAGGTACTGAAACGGTTTTACATGGATGGAGCACATCCATTAAGTACTCCGATGGTTGTTCGATCACTTGATGTGAATAAGGATCCATTCCGACCTCGAGAAGAGAATGAAGAGCTACTTGGTCCTGAAGTACCATATCTTAGTGCAATTGGTGCACTAATATATCTTGCCAACACTACAAGGCCTGACATAACTTTTTCAGTTAATGTCTTAGCAAGATATAACTCTGATCCTACAAAGAGACATTGGAATGGAATCAAACACATATTACAGTATCCAAAAGGAACTACCGGTATGGGCTTATTTTATGGCAATAATTACATTCCTAATCGTGTTGGTTATGCCGATGCTGGGTATTTATCTGATCCACACAAGGCTCGATCTCAAACAGGTTATGTGTTTACCTGTGGAGGCACTGTCATATCTTGGCGATCGACTGAGCAATCGATCATGACTACTTCATCTAATCATGCAGAGATAATTGCTATTCACGAAGCAAGTCGAGAATGTGTGTGGTTGAGGTCCATAATACATCCTATTCGAGACAAATGTGGTTTAAGGTGTGAAAAACTACCCACGATTTTGTATAAAGACAGTGCAGCATGCACAACACAATTGAAGGGAGGATTCATAAAAGGAGATAGGACAAAGCATATTTCACCAAAGTTATTTTTCACACATGATCTTCAAAAGAATGGTGATATCAATGTGCAACAGATTCGTTCAGGTGATAATATGGCTGATTTGTTCACAAAATCTCTACCAACATCAACCTTCAAGAAGCTAATACACAAGATTGGGATGCGAAGGCTCAAGGATGTGCATTGATGCTCTCACCAGGGGGAGTTAATGCGCGTTGCACTCTTTTTCCCTTACAAGGTTTTGTCCCACTGGGTTTTACTTGCAAGGTTTTTAACGAGGCAACCAAAAGGCGCATTTCTAAATATGTGTACTCTTTTTCCTTTTCTAGAATTTTTTTCCCATTGAGTTTTATTTTAGATAAGGTTTTAACGAGGTATATTATTTGTTGAATAGACATTCAAGAGGGAGTGTTATAAATAGAACTCTATTTAGAATGAATGTTTATCTTTTAGAGAGTTCTACTTTGTGGCTAAGTTATTTTTCCCCTATAAATAGAGGGGTCTTACTCCATTATAAATCATCCCAAAATTCAATAAGAATTTTTCTCTCTCTTTTTTTTTGTAATATTATTTTTGTTCTTTTATTATTTCATAACAATTTTATCGATTTTTATTTTGAAGGCGATTATACCGTGTAATTTTTCCTTCGACCAACAACCAATCCCAAGTTTATTGATTTGGGTGGAATCTGATGTCATTGCACAAAAGCTCCCACATTCACTACAATAACTTATGTTTAAGAAACTAGGTAAGAGAAAGTAAAATACAATCTCAAAACTAATGGTCATAGGTGATAGGACCACTGTTGTTCTATGCTTACCTCGGATGGGTGACTGGTGTCAGGTTATTTTGATTTTATAAATAAGACATTGCTAAGATTCGATGAAAACGAGGTCAATGTCGGAATATGTAAGAAGTAATAAGAATTTTTTGTATTTTAATTAATCACATGTTATGAGAAATGAGTTTGATAGAGTTAAAATATGTAAGCATAAATTAAAGACTAAAAATATGTATTTTATTTGCTTATTAATTGGCATAGTGCACTGTTCAATGGAAGGGAAAGATAAGCTAGTGTATTTTGTTTACTTCTTCTATGCAACTGGTGAACTACTTATGATTTATTTTCTGAAGTTTACTTCATTTGGAAGTGAATAAAAAATGAATAATTTGAAAAGATTGACGTGTAAGGGTATTTAACATACTTATTAATCAATGTATACTTACTTCGTCACTTCTTCTAATTCCTTACCAAACAAGAAATATATTCCTTTTATAGTTCGTGGAAACGCAAAAAATATTAGGACACTAATAATGACGTTTGAAAACTAATTTAAGAAGCTAGATTAGAATAACTACTTAATATCTAATCATTCTGCCAGCAAAACACAGAGAATTTTAAGGGCCCGTTTTTTCACTAATATTTTCAAGATGAATTTCGAAGTTTAGCGAAAATTTAAAAAACTTTAAAGAATTATTTCTAATTTTTAAATATCATTTTCACTTCAAATAAAATTTACTCTTTCCAGAACTTTTGCAATTCTTATGTCCAAACACCCACTAATTTCGGAAGTACAATGTCCCGTGTTTCGTTTAATGCAAGTGGATCCAAATAATGCAAAGCTTATGCTCATTTAAGTCGGCGTACAAAAATTCAAGTTTATCTATGTAAATAAAGTTTGTCAGTTTATGTACATGTGGGCATCAAAACGAATAAACATCAATTCACAGGATACAAGTACTAACACATAAAATCGAAGAATCTGTTATAAAATAAAGACGATAAAATAAGTAAATCAAAAATAAATATAGAAAACTAAATTGACGTATAAATGAATTATTTTGATTCATAAACCTTATACAAGGTTTTTATGAAACTGCTAGTAAGCTGCTTAGCTATTTTTAAATCGTATGTATGAGTTATATACAAATTGCTTACTTCAAGAAACTGTTGTAAAATTTTTATAAAATTATATATTTACAAGTTATCTGCATGAATTAATTGCTTGTAAAAGTTGCCTTACGAGCTATTTATTTGATTGCAAACTTTATGGAGTAATAATAGACATTCACAATTTAGGTTATTAACATCAATTTTCATGGTACAAAAAATTCAAATGCGGTGATTACAAAGTTACAAAAATTCAGAGGAAATTCCCTCTGATTGACCACATAGAAATTGGGAGTACATTATAGCTGCGTTGGACTTGACTCTTGAGGATTATATGTCCGATAAACACGTAATGGTCCCACTCCAGCACGCCACGTGTCTTCCAGAAAATTGCTTCGCTAACCCACCCCCTACCGGTCTAAACCCAATCATTAACCCAAAACCGGCCCCCTACCAAAAGTCATTCATTCTCACACAGACACACACAACAGCCATGGCCGTTTCTCTGCTCTCAATTCCTCCAAAACCCCCCTTTTCTCATTAATTCAAATCACCGGAACCCTAATTTTGAGATGGTGCTTGTAACCGGAGATAGATACTTAGATTCACTTGTAAAATTCGTCGAAAACAATGTGGAATCATTGATCGAAGGGACTTTGGTGCTTAAATTGAATCCAATTGGGCTTCACTACGTGCACTCGAGGCTCGAAGCCTTATCGGAGCTTGAGAGTCTTCTTTCAGGAGCTCCTGTAGATTATTTGCGTGCTTACGTGTCCGATTTAGGTGACCACCGTGCGCTCGAGAAGCTTCGCCGGATTCTTCGCCTTCTTACATCGCTTAAGGTTGTTTCCGTGCTGCCGCCTCCTGCTCGGGACCCGACGCCGTTGTCTCTTTTGCCGTTTGGTAGACTCAAAGTTTTGGAACTTAGAGGATGTGATCTGTCAACTTCTGCCGCTAGAGGACTTTTGGAATTAAGGCATACTTTAGAGAAATTAATATGTCATAATTCAACTGTGAGTTTATAATTTTTGCCAATAATTGAATTATACGTGCTATATATTTATTTTGGTTAAGCATTTTGATTGTGTGTTGACTGGATTGTTTTCAGGATGCTCTTAGGCATATATTTGCTAGTAGAATTGCTGATATAAAGAATTCTCCTCACTGGAATAAGCTGTCATTTATTTCATGTGCTCGTAACGGCTTGATTCTGATGGATGAGTCATTGCAACTTCTTCCTGCTGTTGAAACTCTTGATTTGAGCAGAAATAAGTTTGCCAAAGTGGATTATCTGCGCAAATGCACCAAGTTGAAGCATCTGGATCTGGGGTTTAATCACCTGAGAAATGTTACATCCTTTATTGAGGTAAATATGGCATAAAGATTTCGATGCAATAATATTTTATTGTCTGTTCGCAGAACAATATTTGCTATGAGTATCGAAAGAACTTCAAGTCTTGTTGGTCATTACTATTATAGAACTTCTTTAAGTTTGGGAATCGTGCCTGACCAATGCTACAAGCTTCCAGAATCAAATGGAATCTTCATAAAGTCGAGCAGTATGAGTGTTTTGACCAATCAGTTCATAGCTTCTCGAGCACAACCTGTATTCATGCAAAGAGTGGTGATTGAGGTTGGAGCAGTCATGAATACTTGCACTATTAACTCTAAATGACGTGGTAAAATTGCATTTGTGGCAATTATCTGACTGGTTACCTGAAACTCCATGCTCCTCATTGCTGGAGTGAAGAAAAAGGATAGGAGAAAAGGCTTAACTAAATCAATAATGTTCAAAAACTTTCTACTTTAGCTGTGATGAAGGATAGTAAGTCACTAGAGTATAGTCTTAAAGATCTTTTTTTCTGCCACATTGGTCTTATATCCATTCGATCGGAGGGTTCGAAGTCGTAAGAGGCGCAAAGTAATATTTAGTCATAAATAGCCGGTCTTAAAAGCCTCTCATGAAGTACTATTTGCTATTTATCCTGTGCTAATTCTACAATGTTGATAGATGTGACATAATTTTTGTTGTTCCAGCACCCTTTCTGTACTGTTGTGTGAAGTCTATACGAGTTTGAAGTACATGGGATAATGCTTACAACATTGGTTTATAGAGGTTTTATAAATGCAGGTCTCATGTCACATTGTTAAGCTTGTGTTGAGGAACAATGCTCTAACAACATTGCGTGGAATTGAAAATTTAAAGTCACTTCAAGGGCTTGATATTTCGTACAATATAATCTCCAATTTCTTAGAGATGGAAATTCTTACTGGCCTGTCATATCTCCAAAGCTTGTGGCTAGAGGGGAATCCTCTGTGCTATGCTCGTTGGTATAGAGCTCAAGTGTTCAGTTTCTTTCCAAATCCAGAGAAGGTGAGTTATCCGTTTGAAATCTTTTATATATCAATATCACTTGTCTGTTTCTGTTACTAAATTTTCTTTTGTCCATCCTCTGCTCAGAGGTTTACAGAGGAATCTGACTTTTCATCTAACTTTTACTCTTCGGACTCGCCCATTTTTTTTCTTCCATGATTGCACACTACAGATGGAGCTAGATGAAAAGAAAATCTGCACAAGTGAGTTATGGCAGCGGCAAATTATCATTGCCGGCAGGCAAAAGCGGCCTGCTAGCTTTGGATTTTATTCACCGGCAAGAGATGGGGCCAAAATAGAAGGAAGTATTAATACAAAAAGGGTCAGTAATTCCTTAGGTTCTCATTTCTAATTTGCTTTACTATATCCATCACAATTCTGAGTCCGCCTTGATATACCTATTGCAGAAGAAGCTCTCACGTGTTGCCAGTATCGAGACGGAAGAACAGAATACTTCTATTTGTTCTGATATAGAATCTGTGTCTCTTGATATCGACAACCAAAGCAAGGAGGAGAATGCCCTTTCTGATGAGGAAGCTGAAATAGTTGAGTTGATGAACCGTATCGAGAAAATGAAGGAGGAAAGATCTGATGTATGGCTGCAGGAGTTCAAAGATTGGATAAATGACTCTTCTGACAATTTTGTTGGTCTTGCTAGAGGCAAAGAGATTGTTTCCAGTAACCGCAGAGATGACGAACTTAAGACCCAGACTACAGAAAAACAGCTCGGAGAGACCTCAAAATATTTATCCGACTCTATGCTGGCTTCTGGAGATGACAGCAGCACAAATATACTACAATCTGACAACTCATTTGCAGAGATGTCTGCTAATATCAATATGCTTCAGTACCCCAACCAAATTGGTGAAGCAGCTTTCAAAATCTTCCGCAATAACACAGGAGAGTCCGTAGAGATTACTAGGAGCCGACATCAGGATAGTTTTAGACCTATAAATAATGAAGTGCTTCTGCATCCAACTACGATGCTCCCGCAATCTGGATCCTTCTCAATTCAAAGAGGTGTTAAAATGAGCGCCAAGATCAATATTCCACCACTTACTGATACTGATCATATTTTGGATTCTCAATCATCCTTGGCTAGCACAGGATCACCTCCTCATTACAAGGAGGATATCCTGCATCGACGCCAAAACTTGGAAGAAGAATTCCTGCAGCTGTCCACTGAGTCCTTCTCAGTTGCATCTTCTGATAGTGATACGAGCTGCAGTGATGATGAATACCCTGAATTGACCTCAATGTCCCTGATTGATCAGTCTCCTATCAACAACTTCTCAGAGAGGACTGTGGATAGCCTCTCACCAGTTCATCTGCATATGGATGTATCCCATGAAAAATTGTATCCAATAAGAATAAATTGTAGACTCCCAGCAAGTTTAGGCGTTGAAGGAAGCTCTAATTGCATGGTGGTCAGAGCATCAGATGCTTCCTCCTCGCAAGGGCATTTTTCTACCTACAGACAAGGTGTTGAAAGTGAACAAGTTATGACGCAGGACGTCAATTGGTTGGAGAAGAAAAAACATCGGAGGAAACCTTCTAGGAGAATAATCTCATTGTGTGAGGAAAATGAAGACGCAAATGATGAGACAGCAGAAGCCAAAATATCAGATGTGGATACAAATGGTTTTGGACATGGAATGGGGGTTGAAGCACAGTTTAATTCAGAGAGAGCTTCCTGCCAAAGTGCGATGAGAATAACCCTTGATAGTTGTGGCAGGCAAATTCATGCCAAGAGCAACCCATCATTATGGGGAGCGGAAAATCTAATTAAGAATTATTTTAGCAAAAAGGCTGCAGAATCTGGAGTTGATGAATCTTGTCAGAGATACATTATATGCAACTGTTTGCTAGAGGAAAGATCTCAGTGCATTGAAAGGTAGATGTAACATTCCTGAAATGTTTAATCTAACTGGAATAGAGCTTTGTGCACAGCAGACATTTAAATTGTCTCCTATGTGCTCTTCTGATAAATGGTGATGAGCCTGTAATTGTCAGTTAACTGTTGGCAATTTTGGGAGGCAATTCTAATTTCCACTATATATGCATATATAAACTTTTATTTTGCTCTTTTCCCCGTGTCTTAGGATTATTTTAGTTTTCCTCTCTGAATTCTGGTGTTCGAATAATCAGCTTGCACATCTTGTTCCTTCAAAATTATGTATCAACATATTAACCTAAGCTTGAACCCCTTGTAGCTGCCACTGTTCTAAAACCCTTCTTTGTCAGTTTTCACACCCTCGCCTAAGAATGCTCAGCTATCTCATTGCAATGTGAAGTGGTTCGTGGATTGGAGACAGTGGTTTCCAGGGTTCATGGCATTTTTAAGGGTGTGAAGGATGTTCCTAAGTATGCAGGATGTGACAGAGGGTTATAAAAGCTGGTGAACCTATTTATGGGAGTTCAGTTCTGTTGCCTTGCCCGCAAAAGGGCTAAATGGAATTCTTTAATTCCTGTTGAAGGTTAAATATACTAATTTCTGTAAAGGGAGGAAAATCTTAACTAAGTTTATGAATCAAGCACAAGTGTAGTTGGCTCTTTTAACTGGACTAAGTTGTTAGAAGCTCAGTGATAAAATTATTGCAACTTGCATTTAATATAAAACAGAAAAAAAGAGAAAATATTGGAACTTTTGAGACATCTTGATTCATATCTTAAAAGAAATGATTATTTGATTCATCAGGAAAAAATTGGTCTCAGTGGAAAAAGTTCTCTAAAGTATGTCATGCATGGGAAGGAAGTCTCAAAAGTAAAACTAGATAGATATTGCATGAAGAAGCTACAGTTATTTTGGTCCATGCAGGATGATAATATTATCTAAAAGTTTGAGCTTGTTTTTGCTAAATATCATGGGACGCCTAAATATAATCTTCCAGTGTTTTCTGCCATGTGGTAATTGACTCTAGTTTGGCTAAAACATATCATATGCCTCAATGAGATCATCTGGAGATTGTTTCTCTGTGGTGTAGTTTTTTTAGGCACTGCCATGCATATACTTTTGTGAGCCTTAGTTATTTCAGCTACTGTTTTCTTCCCAAATTATTTACTGTGTCCTACTTAACCTACAGTGAAGTTGCTGTAACCTTGAGCAGCGAGCATAAGTTACATGTGCTACTCCTTGAAAACTCATGTGATGGGTCAGGTTAGCTTTACTGTGGTATGAACTTTTTGCAAGATGTGAAGTTTTTGTTCTTTCTGTTTATACTTTTTGAGACTCAAATGATTCTGCATACTTACTAGCACTATTTATCTGTTGGCTTTTAGCAGGTTCAAGCTTTAAATTAGTTGGCTGTCATGGTGTTGAACAGAAGAGAAAGATTTTTGTGGGTTTGGGACTCCAGATTATAAGGTTTGTGGGTTCTGTTTCACTTCCTTTTGTTTTGCTTGCCTCGTACTTTTTCAAAGACCTTATTATGTTCCATTTTTCTCTTAAGTAGACTCTGCTTCGAATGCGAAACAACCTACCTCTTCGTGACCAGAAGCATAGACATTTCCAGAGAACTTTTATCTATGTTGGTGTCTGCTGATTCACGTGTGGTGGAAAATAATTTTTCTCTGCAAAGGTGATCTATCTAGGCTCTGTTAGTCTAAATTGGTTATGTGAGAAAACTTTCAAGTTTTGTGCTGTCTACTTTGATTTCCACTTCATCATGTGCTGGTTTTGGAAATTTGAATGACAGTTTGGAGCAGGTTCAGGCTGATCTGTTTGAAAGGCATGTTTGTGGAGGTTTAAAGATGAGCATCCTTCAGTATGCAATGGTGATGTTCTGGTGCAACAGTTCTAAAGGTATTTCTAGTTACTCCTACCCGTGCATCTATTTTTGCGAGCAGAAATAGCATCCTCTTTGTTATTCTTTCTATATGTCTCCTTTGATTGCGTAGGTAATTTGGTTTCACTTCTTTTTTCCCCTTTCCTGTTTCCTCTTTTCGGTTGTGGGTTGGGGGGATTTGAAGATTATTGGACAAGGAAACAATTGTCCATCTTGCGTTGGGAGTACATAATTACTAGTCGACATAAATGTGATTTTCTTAGGTTGATAACACGCCTGCAGTGAATTTTGTATTGGATGTAGGTTTGTTGGTTATAATGAAACTTCTTTGTCATTGACAGAGGATCCATGGCAGGGGAGATCACTATTTGTGCTTGAAAGGCATTTACTTCTGTGCATGGAAGACGTAACCCTAATTGGGTCCCTTTCGGAGAGTGTATCTTGCTCTTCTTACTTCTCGTTGGACTCTTGTTGTCCCATTGTCGGCGTGTCTGAAGTGGTAATTATTTTGTTTATGAACAGTTTCTATCAATCAAGCAGCAGCATCCCCCCCCCCCCCTCCAACCCCCAAAAGTATATCAATCTAGTAGCATCCTATACATGGATCCCTTTCAACAGTTTATCCCTTGATTGATGAGCTATGAGAATATCATGTCATTCGGGTTTTTTATATGGAACCTTTTTCTAAGGTCATATTGCTATTAATATAAGTCAGTTTTACTAGCATGCTCTTGTACACTGATTTATGTGTCAATGCCATCCATCCTGATGAGATTTTCGGATACCTTGATAAAAATTATATTTTGGAATACAAGAAATCAGAGTTCTTTTGTTTGGTATAAAGAAACAAAGCTGATGATATGGATTTCCTTTAACTTTCAGGTAATTGAAATGACAGATTGCTATTGTGTGACCCTGACTTTGGGAGGTGTCATGTCAGAATTTCCTCTTAAATTGAAGGAGGGCAAGGTAGTCGAGGATACGAAGCTCGTAAAGAGAAAACCTGTCTCGGGTCCCCAGAAATGGAAGCTTAAGTGGTTTTCAGAAGAAAGTCTCTTCAACTTTGTGGCTTTATTGAAAGCATTACATGGTGAAGCAACCACAAATCCCCTTGTATATCGCCATTCAACCAAGTAAAATCTGTTTTTTCTTTTTTCGGGGTTCTGTTTTATATTCATTTCATTCTTTGGGTCTGGTTTACTCTTCCTGTTCCCCCTGTCAGAGTTATCTTTGCTTTCCTTATTTTTCTTTTTTCCAGTGCATGTGTTTCCCATAGGCCTTCCATTCTTTGATTTATTGTGTAGGCAGTGAAATTTGTGTATAAAGTGTACGGAAAGAATTAGTGTATGAATGTCCGCTTGCAATGGTGGTTTAGTTCACTTGAAACTTTTACAAGGTTGAGTTTTACGTGAGAGCAAATAGATTTTCGGTTTGGCCTAGTTTTTAATCCGTACGAACTACCAGTGGTGGATCCAGAATTTTGTGCAAGCAGGTTCAATTTTAGAAGTATATAACTTTAGTAGTAAAATAATATTTGTCAAGTGGGTTCAAATAAATAATTATACGAAATTTATACAACTTTAATCATAATTTATATATACATATACAAAGTATTATTTTTTGGTGAAGCAGGTTCAGCCACCACTTGGGTCCCCCATTGCGAACTACCACATGCGTAAAATAGGAATTGGATCATAATTTTAGTCCTAAATCAGTTCAGGACGGCAAGCTATTAAATGCCCAAATCCGCAATCTCTTTCCGTTGGAATATGTTTTTGGCCAAATTGAAAAAACCTCTTGAGTGTTTCTTTGTGAATAATTCATTTGAACTTTTCTTCATCATCTAGAATGCTACTATGATCAGTAACTTGATCATTGAAAAAAGCGAAAGGTTCACATGCATTACGTTAGATACATTGTCATAAGGAGAAGTTCGATCTGTAGTTGAGATAAAACTCTCAATATCAAACAATTTTTAGGCAACAAAACCTCGGGAATACTATATTTATTGTGTTGTACCATTTTGAAAATGGATTGCTTTCGCCTGTAGAACTTAGGAGCCAAGCGATGGAATGACGTGTTGAAAATATAGCAGCTTTGCGTTCCTTAGAAATGGTCGATGTGATGAAGCTAATCTGGTGTAGCAGCATTGCCTCACAGACTAACAGAGCTCAACGATTCGCTATCTCCGGCTTTTCTTCGACTTTAGCCTCTTAAAAGCCATAAAAGTTACTGCAGCTGAGAGAGAATACCTTGCAAAAATTTAAAAAGAAAACATCAGGAAAACGCAAAGAGAACAAATAAAAAGAGGAAATCCAAATCATTCACTATTCTTTTTGTTTAGAGGGCTGTCCCCTAATTTATTCAAGTCTTCAACAC
>ML307743.1:0-25042 GCA_005239505.1 Nicotiana paniculata | reverse complement strand
AACAACCATATGTTGAATAAACTATATTCAAAGTTAAATTAATGTCGAATAACAATATTCATATCTAAACCACAACCCCAGAAAAATGGGTGTTTAGCCGCTCATGCTTTGATCAAACAAGTGCATAAATGTGCATGAACTGTACATACTTGAATAAAAATGAAGAAAACTGATAATTCTTGCTCCTTCAATCTTTCCGTGTGTGTATTTTGCTCCCAAAAATTGTCTCCCCCCCCCCGTCATGATATGTTTTAGGGTCTATATATACGGTTGGAATAAACACTACCCGTCTAAAAAGACTTCTACCTTGGCTTGGAAACTCTACAAAACCATAAAACTCGGACCTCGTCGAAATAGGTACCCAGGCGTTATGGGTCTAACGTCTGGGTAACGCCAGGTCCNACTCACCTGCACATTAAATAAACTCCATTAAGCACACATGACGTGTATTTTTATCATTAAAACACCTAAAATGCACGGTATATAATGCTAAAAATCATGAATTCTAGCCACGCATCAGGCCACACCTGCGGTCCCGGACCTGGGGTCTCCAAGCCGCACCTGGGGACCTAGCCGACCTTGGAAAAAATGCACCTTCGCAACTCCTTATCGCACCTGCGTGTCTGCACCTACGACTCCTCTGCCGCAGGTGCGAGACACTAGAACCAGCAACTTCAGCTTTAGGCTTAAGTAAAAAATCTTCTCGTTTGAGCATCTGAAACCCACCTGAGGCCCCCTAGACCTCAACCAAAACCACCAACCAGTCCTAATACCATATTCGAATTTAGTCGAGCCTTCAAACCACATCACATAACAACAAAAATCACAAATTATACATGGATTCAAGCCTAAAAACCTTAGATTTTTCCCAAAATCCACAACGATGCTGAAACACGTCAAAACTATTCCGAATGACCTTAAATTTGATACATAGGGCAAAATGACACTACGGACATACAACCACTCTTGGAATCCCATTCCGAGCCCGGTATCAAAATTTTACCTATCAATCGAAATCGCCAAAATTCTATGTTTCGCCAATTCAAGCCTAACTCTACTACAGACCTTGAAACCAAATTACGGACGCGCCCCTAACCTAAATCACTCAATGGAGCTAACGGAGTCGACATATTCCATTTCGAACCTGTCTTCACACAGTTCCACCCACGGTCCGATTTCTATGGCTTAACACACAATTAGGGACTAAGTGTCCCAAAATTCTCTGAATTTCATAGCTAATAACTCCATCAAGTCCCAAAAGTAGAAACAAATGTGGGGAAAGCAGTTATTACGGGATCGAGGCTCTAACTCTCAAAACGACGGGCCGAGTCGTTACGTTATTTCACCACTTTCTAGCTTAGGGGAGCAACCTATCAGTGATGGCGTGCTTATGAGCTGAGTAGTCCGAACGAGGCAGCCTCACTCACATGGACTTAGTTATCAGATGTGTTTTTGAGAGAGTATGTCCCTTAAGACTCAGGTATGCGTGGTGCGTGGAGTTTGAGCAGCTACGCTAGGGTTCTATGACTGTGTTAGAGTATATAGTCCATTTCAGTAAGTTGGCCCGACATGCACCAGTCTTGGTTGCCACAGTTCAGGAGAGGGTTCGTCGCTTAATTAAGGGACTCCACCCCAGTATCAGGATCAATATGGCTAAGGAGTTGGAGATGGATATATCTTATTAGCAGGTCGTTAGCATTGTTAGGAGAGTGGAGGGCATGCTTTTCCGGGATAGAGATGAGAGAGAGGCCAAGAGGTATCGTTAGACTAGTTATTATTCTGGAGCTCGTGCCCCAGCAGATCGCCATGATAGGGGTTATGTGAGTCGTCCTCCTCATTAAGCTCTTCCAACAACCAGAAGTGTTCCAGCCCCTTCTAGGCCTCAGGATCCTTACTATGCATCACCAGTATCTACTGTACCTACTACTCAAGGTGCTATTAGTGGCTAGTCGAGCAGACCTGGCCCGAGCAAGTCATAGCAGTTGCGTCCTTTGAGGGGTTGTTTTGATTGTTGTGACACTCTCCACATGAAGATAGATTTCCCAGAATTAGCATGGGTGAAACTCCACAGGTTTCTCGGCAACCACGCGCTCCATCAGGTCCTCCAGCCATGGTTCTAGCACCAGTTACCACCCCACATACTCAGCCAGCCCGAGGTGGAGGTCGGGGAGGTCGAGGTCACCGTAGAGGGGGAGGCCAGGCCATGTATTATGCTCTTCAAGCTCATTCATAGGTTGTTGCTTCCGACGCTGTCATCACATGTATTGTCCCAAACTATCATAGAGATGCATTAGTATTATTTGACCCAGGCTCCACCTATTCATACGTCTCCTCTTATTTTGCTCCACATTTCGGCGTATCTCGGGATTCTTTGAGTTCCCCTGTTTATATATCTAATCTTGTGGGAGATTCCTTGTTGTGGACCGCGTATATCGGTCGTGTTTGATTGCTCTTAGTGGTTTTGAGACCAGAGCCGATTTATTATTGCTCTGCATGGTAGATTTTGATGTTGTTTTGGGCATGGACTGGTTGTCACCACATTATGCTATTCTTGATTGTTACGCTAAGACAGTGACGTTGGCTATGCCAGGCTTACCGAAATTAGAGTGGAAAGGGTACCTTAGAGTATACTCCCCATATGGTTACTTTATTTCTTAAGGCTTAGCGAATGGTTGGGAAGGGGTGTGATGCGTATTTGGCCTATATGCGAGATGTCAGTATTGATACCCCTATAGGTGACTCAGTTCCAGTAGTGAGAGATTTCCCATATGTATTTCCAACTGATTTTTGGGACATTGCCGCCCAACAGAGATATTTATTTAGGTATTGATTTGTTACCGGGCCTCAGCCCATCTCTATTCTCCTTACCGTATGGCTCCTCTTGAGTTGAAGGAGTTGAAGGGGAAGTTGAAGGAGTTGCTTGATAAGGGCTTCATTCGGCCCAATGTGTCACTTTGGGGTGTTCCGGTCTTGTTTGTGAAGAAAAAGGATTGTTCTATGCATATGTGTATTTATTATAGCCAGTTGAACAAGATTACAGTGAACAACATGTATTCATTGCCTCACATTGATGATTTATTTGATCAGCTATAGGGTGCCAGGCTGTTTTCCAATATTGATTTGCGTTTAGGCTATCTTTAGTTGAAGATTCGGGAGCCGAACATCCCGGTCACTACTTTCAGGACCAAATATGGTCACTATGAGTTTCTTGTCATGTCTTTTGGGCTGACCAATGCCCAACAGCCTTTATGCATTTGATGCACAGTGTTTTCCGGCCTTTTCTTGACTTCTTCATCATTGTGTTTATTTACGACATCCTAGTGTATTCCCGGACTCGGGAAGATCATGAGCAGCACCTGAAGATTATGCTCAGACTTTGAGGGAGAAGAGGTTGTATGCAAAAGTTTCTAAGTTTGAGTTTTGGCTAGACTCAGTGGCATTCTTGGGACTTGTGGTATCGAATGATGGGATCAAGGTGGAACCGACGAAGATGGAAGCAGTACAGAGTAGACCGTCATCAGCTGTAGAAATTTGCAAATTCCTTCGTTTGACGTGATATTTCCATCATTTCGTAGAGGGATTCTCATCTATTGCAGCACACATAACCAGGCTGGCACAGAAGGGTGCTCCTTTCAGGTGGACAGAGGAGTGTGAGGAGAGATTTCAGAAGCTGAAGACAACTTTGATTACAACCCTAGTGTTGGTATTGCCTATAGGTTCGAGGTCTTACACCGTCTATTGTGATGCTTCACGCATTGGTCTTGGCGCGGTGTTAATCCAAGACGGTAGAGTGATTGCCTACGCGTCAAGAGAGTTGAAGGTGCATGAGAAGAACTACGCTGTCCACGAACTTGAGTTAGCAGGATGGAGAGTTTGGGGAGTTTAGTATATCTTCTAGTAGTAGAGAGGTCCTTAGAATTGGATGTTTAGGCCTTAGCCATCTAGTTTGTGAGATTGGATATTTCTGAGCTCAGTCGTGTGTTGGCTTGCATGGTCTCTCGGTCTTCTATTTATGATCGTATCAGGGAGCATCAGTATGATGACCCCCATATGCTTGTCCTTCAGGATAGGGTTAGGCGATATGATGCAACATATGTGACTATTGGTGATGATAACATGTTGAGGATGCAGGGCCAAATTTTTGTGCCCAAATTTGGTATGGTTAGACTCGTGAGTGAATGACTGTTCATAATTTGTGACTTTTACCGGATTCTGAGACGTGGGCCTGGGGAGGCTTTTGAGTGATTTTTTCTAATTTCTTGCTTACACATTGATTTTGTTCGTTAGATTAGTTTTTTGTAGTTGTATTTATGTAAGTAATTGGTTTTGGCTAGATTTGGGCCATTCAGAGTCGGATATTCGTGTAAAGAGAATTATTTTGAATTGATTTGAGCTTAGTTAGAGGTTAGTGGCTTGCCTAACCTTGCGTAGGGGAACTCCCCTTATGATTAATACTGTTTTGATATATGAGCGTCGTGTACGTGAGGTGAAGAGTACGTACACAAGCTAATTGTTGTAAAAAACCTGTTTTCTACTAAGAAATTCCCTGTTTTCCTTATTCATTGAGTCTTATAAATAAGTGTAGTGTCCTGCTAGACTAGAATAGGATGCCTACTTTCCTTAATTGTCTACCTAAACTACGTGCAACATGTTTAGTGAATTTACCTCCCTTTCCTTAACTTGTACTTAGGTTGAACTGTAAGATTTCGTGCCATAACTATTGAATTCTATTGTTTGCGTGCATATTTACTTTGGGACTATGGAAAGGTATTCGGGGAGATCCCCCTGCACATTTACGTTTGGGACTGCGAGACAGTATCTTGGTAGATCCCAGTTGTATTATTGTGTACTGAGCTGTTGCTTCCTTATTAAATTTTAGCCTTTATTTTACCGCAATATTTCATTTTGCCTTGCCTTAATATATATACATATTCTTGTAGGGCCCTGACTTGACCTCGTCACTACTCGACTGAGGTTCGACTTGGTACTTTCTGGTACCATTGTGGTGTACTCATGCCCTTTCGTGCACATGTTTTGCGTGTGTAGATCCAGGTGCATCTTATCAGCCTCATCATTAGTCGCAATCACTGCTGCTTATTGGAGACTTCAAGGTACATCTTCTCGTGCCCGCAAATCTTCGGAGTCCCCCTCTATCCCCTTACATTCATTTTTCCTTCTTTCTATAGAAATGATGTATAGAACATTTAAGACTTCTTAGGAGCTTGTGACTTGCGGTGTTCCAGGTTTTGGGAATTGTTTTGTACATTTCAGAAGTGATAATTGCATATGCTGAGTGGCATTCAGTTTCTTATTAGATATTTGTTACTCTTAATAGTTAATGTTCATGTTTTTTGATTCATTTCATCAAAGTGTTAGCCTTACCTAGTCGACTAGGTGCCACCATTACAGCTCACGGAAGGGGGAAATTGGATCGTGACACCAATTAAATACAACTACAATATCATACAACTTAAATACAATTTTTATGCAAATTTTAACAATGTCTTTCGTATATTTTGTATCTGGTTTGTATATATTTTTATGTGGTGTGTGCTTCTTCCTCTCTAAAATTCCAATCAAAACTTACTTTCTTAATACAATTTTGATACATATCAACATCTTTATGTAAAAAGATAATATTGACAAATTAAATATAAAGTTTATACAATGATTCATACATTATACAACTATTTTTAACTTTCAAACNAAATATACTTACGAAATTATAGTAAAATTATAGAAAAATTATCTTCTATTGTGTGTGTGTATATATATATATATATATATATATATACACACACACAATAGAAGATAATTTTTCTATAATTTTACTATAATTTCGTAAGTATATTTGTATACGGTTAAAATCGACCGCACCTAATTTTGCGGGCTCGAGGGTATACCTCGAGATCGAGCCAACATTGAAGCAAGTTCGGGCTCGAAGAACAAGAAGACTGAGGGATCGAGATCATGCTAAATCGACACCGGAGTAACAGAATCACGAGATATCCGTAATCGACCATCAATTTCGGCGTGAATCTCGGAATTGGCAGGACCATGAACGGTTATTGGTATCAATCATGTATTTTACTTCCGAAATTAGAGTTATAGCTTAAATAGGATTCCTCTGCTAAATAAATAGGAACCCTACTCATTTGTAACTCAATTATCATACATATTTATCACTTACATTCACTGATAAATATAAATGCTCGGCTCTTTTACTCGCTCTTAATTCTTTACTGTTCTTATTGTCCATATTTGCTCTTATTATTCTTGTGGTGCTTAACGTTCGATCTCAACTCTATTCCAAGCCATGGTTGATAACTCGTAAATGACACTGGTTTGATCTATCATAATCGTTCAACTCCTTTATTTATTTATCTATTTATCAATTGGCATTGAATTAGATCACGTATCCTTATAACCACATTATAAGTTTAATTGTTACTCGTATTTTGAGGTAAACAATATTGTATGTCATATCTTCTTCTTCTTCTCCTTCTTTTTCGAGTTTCAATCTAAAATTCAGCCAGAATCAAGTCTAATCTTCACCAAAGCACCCTCAAAATTGAGATATAAACTCCAAACAATATTTTCAATTGTTTGCAACACCACCGAATCCAAACAAATGATGATTTTTGAAAACCCAAATTCGAATTCAAAGCTTTATGATAAATTAGTGTTCGAATCTTCAATTCCTACGGAGGTTACTTCAATAGGTTGATTGGCAGAAGACAACTTTTAGGCTTACCTTATTGAGAGAGAAAGATGATGAGAGAGAACGAAGAAAAAAAAGAAACAAAAATTAATGAGAGATGCGGCAATGAGGAAACTGGAGAGGAGAAAAAAAAGGAAAAGGATGTAACTGATCCCCTAATTCAACGCACTAATAATGGATTGTATATAATTTGTGTGTAATTCTTGTTTAAGGTGGGTAATATACAAATGTTGTATAGGAAGGTAAAAAACCCCTTTTATAATTGGGAATCTTACGGAAATGTCCAAATAAGTTCGAACTTATCAACCTATAGCCATTCATCATAGACTTACTAAAACTAGCCAAACACATAGAAAAATTGATAACCCAAATAAACAAGGATACTTTTTCTCCAACAATCACACGCAAAGATCTCTTTCCATACTTTTAATTGTGATCAGCAACATTAGATGCAAGACGAAAAGTGTAACGACCCCACAAGTCATTTTTCTTTTTACAACCCCGTTTCCCTAAATAAGACTCGTTGTATGTGCTTTTACTGTTTTATGACCTGCGGGGATGGTTAGTTTGAGATTTGGAAGGGTTTGGGTTGAAATCGGAACACTTGGTTCTTTAAGTTGGCTTTAAAAGGCTAAGTTTGATTTCAGTAATTTTTAGTAAACAACCTTGGTAGCGGGATTTGACGGTTCCAATAGGTTTGTATGGTGATTTCGGTCTTGGGCGTATGCTCAGACGGGTTTTGGATGACCCAGGAGTGTTTCAGCGCCTAATATTGAAAGTTGGTTCCTTGAAGTTCTTTAAATTTTGTTTAGAGTAGGTTTTGGTGATATCGAGGTCCTCATGGAATTCCGAGTCCGAGAATAGTTCTGTAGTCATATAAGACATGAATGCAAAATTTGGTGTCAATCCGAGTACTTTAAGTACGTTTCGGCGCTTTGGGAGTAAATTGAATAACTTAAAGTTCATGTTTTTGATCCAATTGGTTTCGTGTGTGATTCTTAGGTTTAGTGTCGTTTTGGGCATTCCGATAGTTCGAGCGAGTCTGTTTTATGATTTCAAACTTTTCGGTTGTTTGGCTCGGGCCTCATGGGGCCCAGGTACCAATCAGACGAGGCTCAGACCAAGTTGGGACTTGGGAGACACAACTGAATCTCCCAGTTGCTGGTGTAATCGCACCTGCGCTTAGCTAGCCATAGATGCGAGCCCGCATGTGCGTGATTTTTGTCACAAAAGTGACTCTTGGGCACTTTTCCAGGGACCACAGATGCGGAAGTTTGTGCACACCCGCGAAAGCGCATGTCTGATAAGGAGATGCGCAAAGCCATGTCGCAGATGCGACACGCTTGCCGCAGAAGCAGGACCGTATGAGCGGGTTCCCATACGGAGAAGTGGCCCTCCTTGGGATTAAAGGCCTCCGCAAAGGGACTTATGACCGTAGAAGCATTCCTGTAAAAGAGGAAGCCCCTCCGTAGGTGTGTAAACCACTGAAGGCATAACTCTTCATTTATTGCGGGACTTAGTCATTTTGGCTCATTTGTTCTATTGTTGGGCGAAGAACTCTTAGACAGGGGATTTTCATCTAACACCTTGAGGTAATTAATTCCTACCAACTATGAGTCAAACATAACTTATGGGTAGATTATAACAAGAAAATAGTGGAAATAATGGATTCAGGAGGAAACCTAGGTTTTTGATAAAAATGAGATTTAATCAAGAAATTCGTTATGGAATAAGAGAGATCCTTTTCCAACTAGACTGAGCTGAAATGCAACACATGAGTCGGATCACCATGATACTTCCAGAGCATAGAAACGTGGATTACCGGATGAACTCCTGCTAGACTGGGAGGTAAGGCAATCTCATAAGCAACCTCCCTAACTCGCCAAAACACCTCAAAGGGGCCAATGAACCTTGGGCTCATCTTTCCCTTCTTCCCAAACCTCATAACACCCTTCATAGGCGAAACCTAGAGCAACACCCGCTCTCAAACCATGTATGAAACATCGCGAACCTTCCGGTCAGCATAGCTCTTCTCTATCGATTGGGCTATGGGAAGTCGATCCTGAATCACCTTCACCTTATCCAGGATATCCTGAACCAAGTTTGTACCTAATAATTTAGCCTTGCCCGACTCGAACCAACCAACTGGGGACCGACATCGCCTACCATACAGAGCCTCATACGGTGCCATCTAGATGCTCGACTGATAACTGTTGTTGTAAGCAAACTCTACAAGTGGCAAGAACTGATCCCACGAACCTCCAAACTCCATTACACACGCACATATCATATCCTCTATTATCTGAATAGTGCGCTCGGACTGTCCATCCGTTTGAGTGTGAAATGTTGTGCTCAAATCCACTCGAGTACCCAACTCATGTTCTACAACCCTCCAGAACCGTGATGTAAGCTACGTATCCTGGTCAAAGATGATACATAAAGGTACGCTAGGAAGCCTGGCGATCTTGCAAATGTAAATTCGAGCCAGCTGCTTGAAAGAAAATGTAGTCATCACAGGAATGAAATGAGTCGACTTGATCAGCCTATCCACATACACACAAAATGCATCAAACCTCTGCTGAGTCCGTGGGAGTCCAACAATGAAATCTATCTCTAACTTTTGAAGCAACCCACCGGGACCCTAGTGCTCATACTCATCTCCTTGCAATTTAAACACTGAGCCACATACTTCACTATGTCCTTCTTCATCCGCCTCCACCAGTAATGCTACCTCAGATCCTGATACATCTTCGTGGCACCCAGATGAATGGATTACTGCAAATTGTGAGCCTACTGGAGAATCAACTCTCACAAACCATCTACATAGGACACACATAACCTATTCTACATCTTGAATGCACCATCATCCCAGTAGTGACCTCTTTAGCATCATTGTGTTGGACTGTGTCCTTAAGGAAAAGCAGATGGGGGTCATCATACTGACTCTCCCTGATACGATCATAAAGAGAAGACTGAGAGACCACACAAGCCAGTACTCGACTAGGCTAAAAATTTCCAATCTCACAAATTGGCTGGCTGAGGCCTAAACATCCAATGCCAATGGCCTCTGCTGGTAAATATGCTAAACTCCCCACACTCTCCGCCCGACTACTCAAAGCATCGACTACCATATTGGCCTTCCCCAGGTGGTACAAAATAGTTATATCACAGTCCTTAAGTAGCTCCAACAACCTCCGCTCATGCAAGTTAAGATCCTTTTGCTTTAACAGATGCTACAAACTCTGATGGTCGGCGTAAATCTCACAAGGGACACCGTACAAATAGTGCCGCCAAATCTTGAAGGCATGAACAATAGCTGCTAACTCAAGGTCGTGGACAAGATAGTTCTCTTTTTGCCCATTCAGCTGTGTGGATTCATAGGCAATCACACTACCGTCCTGCATCTACGCCGCACTGAGACCGATCCACAATGCATCACAATATACAGTATAAGACCCCGAACCGGTAGGCCTTACCAACATCGGGGTAGTAGTCAAAGTTTTCTTGATCTTCTGAAAACACTCCTCACACTCCCCTATACTTTTCTGGGTCAGTCTGGTCATACGTGCTGCAATAGATGAGAATCCCTCTACAAAATGATGGTAATACCCTGCAAAACCAAGAAAACTCCGGACTCCATAGCTGATGATAGTCAAGGAGAACTCTGCACTACTTCCACCTTCTTCGGATCTACCTTGATCGCATCAATCGATACTACATGACCCAATAATGCCATTGAGTCTAGCTAAAACTCACACTTTGAAAATTTTGCATACAACTTCTTTTCTCTTAAGTTCTGAAGCACAATCCTCAGGTGCTGCTCATGATTCTCCCTAGTCCGGGAGTACACTAGAATGTCGTCAATAAAAACAATGACGAATGAGTCAAGATAAGGCCAAAACCCACCGTGCATCAAGTGCATAAAAGTTGTTGGGGGCATTGGTCAGCCCAAAAGATATCACAAGAAACTCATTGTGACCACACCGAGTCCCAAAAGTAGTCTTCGGGATATCTGGATCCAGAATCTTTAACTAATGATAGCCTGAAGGTAAGTCAATCTTGGAAAACACCCTAGCACCCTGTAACTGATCATATATGTCATCAATACAAGGAAATGGATACTTGTTCTTCACTATAATTTTGTTCAACTGGTGATAATCAATGTACATATGCATATAACCATCTTTTTCCTTCACAAATAAGACCGGAGCACCCCAAGGTGACACACTGGGACGAATGAAGCCATTATCTAGCAACTATTGTAACTGCTCCTTCAACTCAATAGGAGCCATACGATATGGAGGAATAGAGATGGGCCGAGTGCCCAGCAAGAAATCAATGCCAAAATCAATATCTTTGTGGGGCGGCATGCCCGAAAGATCAGCTGGAAACACATATGGGAAGTCTCTCACTACTGGAGCTGACTCAACTATAGGTGTATCAATACTGACATCTCTCACATAAGTAAGATACGCGTCACACCCCTTATCAACCATTCGTTGGGCCTTAAGAAATGAAATAACTCTGCTGGGAGTGTACTCTAAGGAACCCCTCCACTCAAATTGAGGTAAAAATGTCATAGCCAGTGTCACGGTCTTAGCGTGAAAATCAAGAATAGCATAATGGGGCGACAACCAACCCATGCCCAAGATAACATTAAAGCCTACCATGCCGAGTAATAATAAATTGGCTCTAGTCTCAAAACCATTAAGAGTAATCAAACACGACCAATACACGCAGTCCAGAACAAGAGAATCTCCCATAGGAGTAGACACATAAATAGGGGAACTTAAAGAATCTTTAGATACACCCAAATGCGAGGAAAAATAAGACGATACATAGGAATACATAGAGCATGGATCAAATAATACCGACGCATCTCTATGATAGACCGGACAATACCTGTAGTGATAGAGTTAGAAGAAATTGCCTCTATGTGTGCTGGAAGAGCATAATATATGGTGTGGCGTCCCCCTTTATGGAGACCTCTACCTTCCCAACCTCCACCTCGAGCTGGCTGAGTAGGTGGAGCAATAGTGTTACACCCCGAATTTTCATATGAAAGAGTAATCGTAAAACAATTAATGTGAGCTCATAAATGAGATCATCCTTGAGAGTACATAAATTAAGTTAATCATGTTACCTTGGAGATAACAAGTACCAAGAGGTTGAAAGTCTAAGAAGCCAAACAAATTGAAAAAAATAAGTTTCATCAAATGTCGACAAGTTGGGAATGTTATAACGTGTACATTTGTGATGAGACTAGGGTGCTTAATGAGATAAGGAGTTTATTATGAGTTATTCTAAACGTATCATATTCGTGTATTTTGTTTTTAAGTCAAGCAAGTAATGGAACAAAAGTAGGAAAAGGTCATCACAAGTTACATTCACACATGTGCTGAACATTAGGTCAAATATAGATGTAATTTTCTCCCAATTTACTTAGAACCTAAAAAAATTGAATATTTATGAGTTTAGTTTCTATAACATAAAACCGTTTGTCGATACGACGTCTGAGTAGAGAGATATTCGCATTTTTGTGCGACTGCGCCAAGCAGCTCTCTATGGGACCCATAATGGTGGTTGAGATATATTGATATATATAAGATGCCTCAACCGCATTTTAACTCATTATTTTTCAGTATCTTCAGACCCTAGACACCTAAAACACTCTCTCAAAGTTCTCTCATGATCCAAGACCCAAACAAAGTGCAAATAACACAAATCAAGTTTCAGGAATCCATTTGCACTAGTAAGTTTCATGTTCTTCTTGTTGTTACTGATTTTTGGGTGGTTCCACATCGTTTGGAGGTTGTTTTAAGTTGTTTATTTTTTTAAAATACTCTCTCAAGGTTTTCATATAAAATCTAGGTTATTTCACATCTTTCAAATGGATTACACCATATTTCAACATCAAAAGTTAGTTCTAGTGAAGAACAACACCTCTTTGAGGTTGTGTTGTCATTGAGGATAGTTGCGGACCCTGTTTGGCTGAAATTTCAAGTTCTTTCTGCTGGATAATGTGAGTATAACAGACTACTAATTGTGGCTAAGATTTCTTGTATGTTGGTTAAGTTGTTAGGATGACAAAATACAAGATAATACTTGGATTAGTTTATGTCACTTATATGGTGTTGTATTGCCATTGAGGGCTATTGCAAGCTAAATATAACTTGGATTTTGACTCGAAAATACTTTAGGAGGTATTTTTATTGTGATATTGCATGTTCCTAAGGTTATCTTGATGTTTATTAAGTTAAATGGATGTAGTAGACATGACCTAGTGAATAAAGTTGCTAATTGAAGATAGTTGGAGTTGTGGATTGTTTCCTTTGTTGTAAATATGTGGTATAGGGACAGAATCATTGATGAATGAATTCAATATAATTTTAATGATTCTTTTAATTTAATGTATGAAGTTTATAATAGGTGATAATGGGGTTGAAGGGTGCTGAAGGGATTAAATCCAAACTTGCCACTCGTCGTGATATGTTGACGAATTGTTAATGAAATAATTTGTACCCTATTGTTGATGTTGTTATTATTGTATTTCTCCGGTTTTTGTTTTTGATATATGGTATTGGAGGAGGCCCTTGTTACAAGGGAGATGCTGCCCAAATTTACATAAAATGAGCTACTAGCTTAAGTTACAAACTTAGTCTTTACTCACTGATTTTGAATCTCCTTATGCTATGGTAGACTGAGTTGAGTTGTTTGAAGAATTTCTTGGAAGCTATTAAGGACTCAATGAGGTTAAGGTATGTTAAGGATAAACCTTTCCTTCATTTTGGAATGATTCCATAACTACATGAGTTTGATAACGAGGCATAAAGAGAAGTTTTTATTCATGAACCTATGTACATTATCCTAGTTTCATAAGTTATAGTATTCCCCTTATTGGGACTTTTTATTCAGTTAAATATTGTCTTCTTCTAGTTAAGAGGGCAAAGGGTCTATATATGCAGTACCAATATTTTCACCACCATCAAGCTATAATAAATGGGCAGGCCCCTATTGGGCTACCTTTGATTAGATGGCAAGTTATATATCGAGCCTACTGTGGTTGAGAGCCTATGAGAGAGCCCAGAATGGTCGAGCTAGAGAGCCTAGTATGGCCGAGCGTCTATGAGCAATCCTATTACGGTTCCAGACAACTATTTTACTTACTATATTGAGAGAGATGAGTCAGTGTCAGCAGGTAAGCATATCTTTAATTATATTTGACTCTTAGGTACTTTCAGTTATATCAGTTCAGTTTTAACTTTCAGTTATTCTATTGCCTTACATATTCGGTACACTATTTCCTACTAACGTCCCATTTGCTGGGCCGAGTAAGTTATTGGGTGCCTACCGGTCGTGTCCTTGTAGAGCCTTGTTTATAGAGTAGTTCTATCCTAGGGAGTCTACAAGTCGTGTCTAGTAGAGCCTTGTTTATAGATGTGTTGTGTACCACATTATATAAACAGAAAGGTACAAGGCATTTAGGAGTATGTTACCCTTCTTTCAAATCCACATCGTGCTATAGATCTGAGTCATAAGAGTTCAATCCAAGACTTATGTTTGCTAGTTATAGAGATGCTTGAAATTTGAAAAATTACAGCTACTAGAGGGCTAATACAGCAGCAGGTAAGTGCATTAGTAGAGTGATAATTCTTGACGTCGTGGCCCTGTTTGAGGCCTTATTAAATAGTGCATACCAAATGGTGCACTCTAGGATAGTACACTCAGATATGAATACTAGAATGTTCAAAAATATTAGAAGACATGTAGTGGCATCCTAGAAGGGATGCATATTTACTTTAGTATGACTCCGGCCCCTAGTAAAAAAAGAATAGTGAGATGAAGCAAGGGAAGATAAAAGTGAAAGAATGTTTTGTTGAATTTTTCAGAATAAGGTAATAAAAATATATATTAGCAAGAGAACAACAAGAGAGTAAATGAAGCATTACGAGTAAGATGTGATAAAAGGGTGGTACCAGTAAATCATACTATGACAGGATGACATAGCTTATATTAAAGTAAAGGAAAAGACAAGAGGTGACATGCCTTGAGACTATAAAAGAGTATAATCCATAAAGTCATATCTTCATTTCAATAAAGTGAGTTGCCGACTCCAACGTAATTACCAGAATGCTAAGTTAGACCCCACAGAGTAATATAAATCAACATATACTAGTAAACAAGAACAAAAGTCGAACATGATTTAGGGACCGGGGGATTTCATAATAGTCAGCATCGTCAGAATTTCAAAGATCACGTTCTGAAAATAATAGAATGGACAACAGAAGAATAACCTTTAAAGGCCATTCAGGAAGACGCTTCTGTAAAGCAAGCACCGTGAGTAATGTTAAGCTTAACGGGCTTTGTGTGCCGGTTAGACTAGGTGTCACCCTCGTGCATACTAAATTCAGTTATCCATGGCATAGATGGGTTAACACAAGGCGAGAAAGAGTCAGTGATGATTTGAAAAGACTCCAACGATGAAGAGGTAACTTTGGAATTGTAAAGGAAGAATATCCCAAGCAAAATGGCGAAAAGAATGATATTGCATTTATCCAGATCCTACAGATATGCTATGACTCCGGAACATTATGCAAGCATGACTCCGAGGAGAGGCAATAAGGGTTCCCACATCAGATGTTATTGATAAATAAGTGGGAATGAACACTTGATACATTAGGAGCCAGTGCAAAAGGTAAGTTAAGACAAAAGACATAACCTAAGAGAGGTTACGTTGAATATAAATATGAGCATGGACTGATACAGGAAGAGTAGTTGATACAGTAAGAGCTTAGTTATGTCTAGACAAGAGGTCTTAGATAAATTAGTAAATCATGCAAGATAAACGTAGTGAAACCCAGCATAGGAAATTCAATTTCGCAAATACGACATCGTAATCCTTGAGAAATATTCAAATAGAAGTTGGGTAGTAAAAGGTACCATATAACTGTTATGTAAATAAAAGAGAGTCCCACTAGGGAAACAATCGAAATTTCAGTTTAGAAGTAACCCACGCGCATAAAGGCGCAGAGATAAGTAACTAAGGTTAATGACAGGTGAGTAAGAACATAAAAAATTCTCTGGGGTATACAATGTAATAGCTCATAGCTTTACAAGAGTTAAAGGATCTTCCTTAAGTACTGCAATTAAATACCATTTGAGAAAATAAGGAAGAAGGCTTCAAGCTAAGCATAGTGACCTAAAGAGGAAATGACCTTATAACAATTGTCTCACTACAACATTGTATACACTCATAATTAAGTGACAAATATCATAGATAATAAAAGGAAAAAAGTAATATTCGATATCATGTGAGTTGCACAAAATCCCAATAGGTGTGGGCACTAAGGTAAGCCATGTATTCATGCAAAAAGTGGTAAAACGACCAGGAGAAGTAATTGCTTACTTTTAAAAAAAAAGTTGAGAATACACGAAAGGAATTATTTGATCTACGACCTGGAGTTAGTTACGTTATGACCGCACTCAAGGTTTCTGAGTACTATCCATACAATATATATGTTGACATTCCTACAGTTATGGGAGACTTCGGTATAGGTTAAAGGAAATAATTGGGTCCACGTTACACACAAGGGATTGAATTGTTAAAAGGTTAAATCATGGATGTTCCATAGCGTCTACAAAAGGCTAAAGTGATAACTAATTCCCTGAGCCGCATATTAGAAGATAGCTTATGCCTAAAAGCTGATAAAGAAGAGGAAACTAAAGAGTTACATCAGCTAAGTGAATTGGGAGTATTTCTATCAGACCTAGATAAATATAGAAATCGTGATTGAGAACATTGCATAATCATCCTTAATATTAGAGGTACAAGATATATAGTACAAAAATCATATGCTATAATGGCTCTACGATAAAACCAGTTAGAAGAGAGCGAGGCTCATAAGAAGTCAGTATGAAGAACCCAACGAATTGTGTATGCACCAGAGGTGCAAGTATTGTAGTAGAGCTTCAACTTATGGATGTGAATTCCTATGGGGAAGGGTAATTATGAAAGAGACAAAAATACGATGCTATGTTTAAATGTAAGTAAGGTAAAAGTGAAGAAGGTACGAGATACTCAAGTGTTGAAGGTTGTGAATAGTCCAGACTTCAAATAGAGTGTTAGAAGCGATGTGATTCAGTATATACAAATGATAGTTGTGTCATTAGTGTCTTATCTTCCAGCCTATGGTTTCCAGGTACCAAGAGGTCTAATTAAGAGACATAATATAGCAACAGTTACGAGATTGGTAGAATTCCGACCACAAGTCGTGGTGTGAGAAAGAGGCCTAAAGGGGGGCGTGCCCTAGCCGTTGGATTTATTCACAGAACAATTGCCTATATGGAAAGGGGAGCAGCAAAGTGTTTGTAAGAGCTATAGGTTATGGATTGATAAGCGTATCGGTCAACTCGAGGACGAATATTTCAAAGGGGGGAATGATGTTACACCCCACATCTTCGTACGAAAGAGTAATCGTAAGTCAATTGATGTAAGCTCATAAATGAGATCATCTTTGAGAGTACATAAAGTATGTTAATCATGTTACCTTCGATATTAAAAATCTTTAAGATCATGGATAAAAACTACCACAAGGGTTGAAAGGCCACGAAGCTAAAAATATTGAAGAAAATAAATTCCGTTGAATGTCGACAAGTTGGGAATATTATAACGTGTACTTTTGGATGAGACTAGGGCGCTTAACAAGATAAGATGGTTATTATGAGTTATTTTAATTGTATGAGAGTCATGTGTTTTGTTTTTAAGTTAAGCAAGTTGTGGAAGAAAAATAGGCAGAAAGTTCATCACAAGTTACATTCATAAATGTGATAAACATTAGGTCAAATGTAGATGAGGTTTTTTCAAAATTTACTTCTAATTATGGTGTAATGTAAATATTAAATTGAATATCTATGAGTCTAGTTTAAACCTTTTTTCAATATGACGTCGGAGTACAGAGATGTTCGCGTTTTTGCGAGACTGCACCAAGCAACTCGCTATGGGACGCACAATGGCGGTTGAGATATATTGATATATATATATAAGACGCCTCAACCCTATTTTAACTCATTATTTTCCCGTATCATCATACCCTAGAAACCTGAAAACACTCTCTCAAGGTTATCTCATTATCCAAGACCCAAACAAAGGGCAAACAACACAAATCCAGTGTCGGGAATCCCGTCGCACTAGTAAGTTTCTTGTTTTTCTTGTTGTTGCTGATTTTTGAGTGGTTCCAGATCGTGTGGGAGGTTTTTTAAGTCATTTAACTTCTGTAAAATACTCTCCCAAGGTTTTCATATCAACCATAGGTTTTTTCAAGTCTTGCAAATGGATTACACCATATTACAACATCAAAAGTTAGTTCTAGTGAAGAACAAGACCTCTTTGAGGTTGTGTTGTCATTGAGGATAGTTGTGGGCTGTGTTTAGATGAAATTTCAAATTTTTTCTACTTGATAAGGTGAGTATAATATACTACTAATTGTACTTCAGCTTGTTTGTATGTTGGTTAAGTTGTTAAGATGACAAACTATAAAATAATACTTGGATTAGGTTAATTCACTTCTATGGTGTTGTATTGCCATTAAGGGTTGTTGCAAGCTAAATATAACTTCGATTTCGACTTGAAGCTACTGTAGGAGGTTTTTTTTATTGTTATATTGCATTTTCTTAGGTTATCTTGATGTTGATTAAGTTAAATGAATTTGCTAGACATGAACTAGTGAATAAAGTTGCTAATTGAAGATAGTTAGAGTCGTGGATTATTTCTTTTGTTATAAATATATGGCATAATGATGGAGTCATTGATGAATGACTTCATTATCATGTTAATGATGCTGTTAAGTTAATGTAAGAAGTCTATAAGGGGTGATAATGGGGTTGAAGGGTGATGAAGGGATTCAATCCGATACCTATGAACATAGAGCTCTGATACCAACTTGTCACGACCCAAACATCCCTCTGAAACATGTCGTGACCGCACCTAGTCTCTACGACTAGGTAAGCCTAATAGATTTCGGAAATATAAATAATGGAAGAAAAACTTAATAGCTAACTACAATAGATACTGAATAATCAGTAATAATGTCGCTTGGCATGTACAATAACCAAAATACTAGACGTACAAAGATTTCAGGGAACTCGGAGCATCATGAGTCACAAACTACAGAAAGAAAATAGTATATGCATACTCCAAAGTCTAATAAATGAAGTGTTTGACATGGGGAAGTGTAGAAAAGGACTCGAGGTCTGCGGACGCGACAAATATACCTTGAAGTCTCGAATGCTGTCTCGACTCACTGATAATGTGGTTGATTACGAGCACCTGAATTTGTATAGGAAACATGTGCAAAGAGTAGCATGAGTACACCACAATTGGTACGCAGTAAGTGCCAAGCCTAACGTCGGTCGAGTAGTGACAAGGTCAGGTCAGGCCCACTGGTATATAATAAATAAAACAGGGAAATATTACAGTATAATAAGAGATTGGAGTTCAACAAATGAAAACACAATGAAATAACAATACAACACGTAGAAATAAACAACCGGGGATCTCCCGAGGCACCATCTCGCAGTCCCAAAAGTAAATATGCAGGGAGAACTCCCGAGGTTCCGCCTCGTAGTCTCAAAAGTAAATGTGTAGGAAGAACTCCCAAGGTACCACCTGGTAGTCTCAAAAGTAAATGTGCAGGGGGATCTCCTAGGATACCGTCCCGTAATCCCAAAAGTAAATATGCAGTGGATCTCCCGGGATACCATCCCGTAGTCCCAAAGTAAATACACAATGCAGAAAATTACAGATGATAGGTACAACAAGAGAATCTAAAGTTTAGACTAAGTACAAGTAGAGAAAATAAGCATGAATTAACTAAGCATGTTGCAAAGAGTTCAGTTAAGCAATTAAGACACATTGACATGTTATTCTAGGCTAACAGGGCAACTGCACATGCTAGTATACTCAATTAAGGTGAAAACGGGTAATTACTCAGTAAAAATCAGGTTTTGAAAATAGCCCATGTACTCACTCGTCACCTCGTGTACACGGCGCTCACATATCAATATCAGTAACAAACCTAAGGGGATTTCCCCCATTCAAGATTAGGCAAGCCACTTACCTCGAACCTAGTTCAATAAATCGGTAGCAATGCTTTTCCTACGAATATCCGACTCCGAATGGCCCAAATCTAGCAAATATATATTACATACCATAAATATATCTATAAGAAACTAATATAATCAATGAAATATAAGCTAAAGCATGAAATTACGAAATTGTCCCAAAAAGCCTCTTCAGTCCCACGTCTCGAAATCGAGTAAAAGTCACAAAATGTGAACACCCATTCACTCACGAGTCCAACCATATAAGAATCGCTCAAATCCGACCTCAAATCGCCTTTCAAAACTCGAAATTTAGTTGAAGAACTTATTCCCATTTTCCCCACTTTTTAACCCTAAATCAGAAATCTAAGATGTAATTAATGATAGATTAGTGGGATATAACCAAAACGGAGTGTTGAATCATTACCCAATCGATGTATCTGAAAATCTCGCAAAATCTAGTCCAATTCTGAAGCTCCCAAACTCAAGTTTTGAAAAAATGGCCAAACCCTCATTTTGAAATGATATAAATCTGCCTAGTGAATCCTTAATTGCAATCGCGAAAATAGACTCGGGATCGCGAAGAAAAAATTTGTTGCCCTAGGATTTAACCATATGTGAACACGTAAACACCAATCGAACGTTATATAGTGGCTCTCTGACTTACGCGATCGTGAACATCCTCACGCGTTCGCGATGAGCAAAGCGCGTGGCCCAGCTTTAACCTCCTTAAATATACGCGAACGCGACCTTGGCCACGCGTTCGTTAAGCATCACTTCACACCACTACGGGTTCACATCCTTCATCCCGCGAGCACGAAGAACAAAACTTCCTCTACCCAGCTAAGCCTATGCGATCTCGGCCCCTCTCTCACGATCGCGTATAAGAAAACCAGATGCACCAGATCAGGGAAATTTTCTCGAAGTCCAAAACGTATCTGATAACGATCTGAAACACACCCGAGGACACCGGGACCGCAACCAAAGATACCAAAAAGTTCTAAGACACCATACAAACATAGTCGAGCCCTCAAATCACATCAAACAATGCTAAAAACAAGAATCACCCTCCAATTCAAACTTAATGTACTTGAAACTTCCAATTCTTACAACCGATGCCGAAACCTATCAAACCACGTCCGATTGACCCCAAATTTTACACACAAGTCATATTCAACCCCTACGGACCTACTCCAACTTCAGGAATAGGAATTCGACCCCGATATCTATCCACTATCAGTCAAAATCTCCAAAAACTTGACTTTCGCTATTTCAAGCCTAAATGAGCTACAGAGCTCCAAAACACAATCCAGACATGCCCCTAAACCCAAAATCACCCAACGGAGCTAACGAAATTGACGAAAGTCCATTCCGGAGTCATCTTCACATACTTCCAACTACGGTAAAAAATATTAAGACTTAAGCTTTTGTTTAGGGACTAAGTGTCCCAATACACTCCGAAACCACAACCAACACCTCCCGGAAAGACGCATAAGCAGAAAATGACACGAGGAAAGTAATAAATAAGGGATCAAGGCTATAACTTTCAAAACGACCGGCCAGGTCATTGCAACGTATTGATTATCTTATATACTGTTTGATTAGTTTTGGGTTGATTCGGCACCGAGTTGAGGGTGTGAGCTCATTCTTGGATCGGGAAGTAGGCCTTTAGACGAGCTAAGTCTCTTTTCTAATCTTGTAAGAGGGAATTAACCCCATATATGAAATTAATCAATATGTACTTCTATTTGCGGGGGTCTACATATACACAAGTGACGAGAGTCCATGCGTAGCTACTATTCATGCTTATGTCCGAGTAGATTTAGGTTTACACCATGTTTTGTTGATACTGTTTCTTGTTTATGCTCACTAATTGTTGGGATTAAAGCAAAGGTTAATGATTTAAATATTTTAAAGGTTCCGAGTTTAATTTCTTATTTGAAAAATAATGGAGCAATATTATGATAACTTGAGAAAACATATGTTCAACTACTTCGCAAGTATATTTCACAAGCAGGGAAAATTTCCACTACTCTCATGGGAGAGGGTCGTGCGCCTCGGCAAGTTAATTGATATATTATATGGTTCGGGCCGGTCGAACCTCGGCAGTGCACAATATATTTATATGTATATTTGGGTCGGGCCGTACGTCTTCGGCGTAATTAATGCATAAAGATATTGGAACCCCTTTTATATTTAATATTGTTTCATGGACTTGAAAGGTCAAAGTATTTGATATGAGAAATGCCTTGATTCTTATCTGAAATGAAAGTATTGTTCACTTATTTTCCTGCTATGAGTTCTATTGTCATTTTATATTTCATGTCTATTAGAATTTCATATTATTATAATTTTGGCCCATAGTAAGTGTAAGTCGACCCCTCGTCACTACTTCTTCGAGGTTAGATACTTACTGGGTACATGTTTTTTCTGTACTCACGCTACGCTTTTGCACTTGATGTATGACCGCATGTGCGTGAGTTTGGTTGCAGAAGCGGCTCTAGGACTCTTTGCCTTGGACCACAGATGTGCGCACCCGCAAAAGCGCAAGTGCCAGAAGGAGAAGTGCAGGTGTAGGCCAGGTCACAGATACGACACGCTTGCCGCAGAAACGGGACCATAGGAGCGGGTTCCCGTCCATACAAGAGGCCCTCTTTGGACTTGAAGGCCTCCGCAAAAATGGACTTTTGGCCGCAAAAGCGGTCTCGCCGAAGCGGAAGCCCCTCCACAGGTGCGGAAGCCGCTGATGGCAGAACTCTTCATTTATTAAGGGACTTAGTCATTTTGGATCATTTATTCCATTGTTGGGCGATTATTGGAGCTCTTAGGCAGGGGATTTTCATCTAACACCTTGAGGTAAGTAATTCTTGCCAACTATTAGTCAAATACATAACTTATGGTAGATTATAACATGTAAATTAGTGGAAATCATGGGATTAAGAGAAAAGCTATGTTTTTTATAACAATGAGATTTAATCATAAAATTCATTATGGAATCTAGTAAAAATCATATATTTGAGTTCATGAGGTTATGGGTAACAACATTCTTAGAAAATTTCCGAAATTCGGGCATGTGGGCTTGTGGGTGAATTTTAAGAATATTACTTTTAGGGTTGGGTAACCTCTTTAATAGTTGGAATAAGAACTTTTGAGTATCTATTGATTAGTTTATATACTATTTTATTAGTTCTGAGTTGATTCGGTACCCAATTGAGCGTGTGAGCACATTCTTGGACTGGGAAGTAGGCCTTGAGACGAGGTAAGTCTCTTTTTCTAACCTTGTAAGAGGGGATTAACCCCGTAAGTGAAATTAATCAATATGTACTTCTATTTGTGGGGGACTACATACGCATGAAGTAAGAAGAGTTCGTGCATAGCTACTATTCATGCTTATGTCCGGGTAGATTTAGGTTTACACTATGTTTTGTTGATTACGTTACTTGTTTAAGCTTACTAATTGTTGGAATTAAATCGGAGGTTGATGATTTAAATATTTTAAAGGTTCCTAATTGAATTTCTTATTTGAAAAAGAATGGAGTGATGATAACTTGAGAAAATCTATGTTCAACCGCTTCGCAAGTATATTCCACGAGCGGGATAAATTTCCACTACTCTCATAGGAGCGGGCCGTTCGCCTCGATAGGTTAATTGATATATTATATGGTTCAGGGCGTTCGACCCTCGGTAGTGCACATTATATTTATATGTATATTTGGATCGGGTCGTACGTCCTCTACATAATTTGTGTGTAAAGATATTGGAACCCCTTTTTATATTTAATATTGTTTCATGGACTTGAAAGGTGAAAGGATTTGATATGAGAAATGACTTGATTCTTGTTTGAAATGAACGGATTGTTCACTTATTTTCATGCTCTGAGTTCTATTATCATTTTATATATCATGTTTAATTAGAATTTTATATTATTATATTTTTGGCCCATAGTAAGTGTCGAAGTTAACCCCTCGTCACTACTTCTTCGAGGTTAGATACTTACTGGGTACATGTTGTTTATGTACTCACGCTACACTTTTTCACTTGATGTGCAGGATCTGAGGCAGGTGCATCCGGTTATCAGTCCGGCGCATACGCTTAACTTCTGGTTCGCGACTACATGGTGAACCGCCTTTCTGAGCCATTCAGCAGCAGCCAAAGTCTCTTGTTACGACCCAAAAGTCCATTAAGGTCATGATGGAGCCGGACACTACTGTCAGGCAACCCAACAATAAATACTTAATATAATTCTCATTTAATTATTTTTAAAATTATATTTCCTTCAATTTAAATAGCAATATAGGGAAAAAGTATAGAGTAAATAATGATATTTTAATAATTTTCAATACGGAATGGCCCATAATCATCCCTCAACCCGGTGTCACAACTGCATGAGCATCAACTAAGAATATGAAGTAAAATACAGTATCTGTCTAGCATACAAGTTGGACAAGAGAAATACAAGTACTCTGAAGGAGACTGTGCTGGATGCAGGTTGAAATATGAAGTGCAGCTCACCTAAGTCCCTGCACGCATACACGTCTCTATTCTCACAAGGCCAGTAAACATAAATTCACCTACACAAAAATCTGTAGCAACTATAGTATGAGTACATAAGCAACGTGTACCCACTAAGTATCTAGCCTAACCCCAGAGAAGTAGTGGCGAAGGGTCGACATGGACACTCACTAGTGGTCGAACAACATAAGGTACAATAAAGAAATAAGTAAGTATGAGGCATAGTACATAAATGAAATAAAAAAGTATAATTCACATGGTACAAATCCCCCTCTTCACGAGGAACTCAAGCTCTTTATTAAAATTTTCCTCCTTACCCGGAGCATATATATAGATATAGTGAAACTCATCAAGTGGCTTACCATAATTCAAATCCAAAATCTACAGATAAACTGTCTTCTTGCCAAGTTTTACACAAGATTTCATGGTAATATGATATAGGAAATGCCGAGGCGTACGACCGAATCCAACAAAAAAATAACTGTGCACACCCGAGGGTCGAACTGCCCGAACCATATGATAAATCTATTAACCTACCGAGGTGAACGAACCGCTCCCATAAGATTGTGGTACATAAATCCTGCCGAGGCGAACGACCGAATCCCATTACAATAAGAAGATTTGATGGGTCCTTGACCCACTCATGAATAAACGTGTGAGTTGAAATTTCTTTAATGAAAAACTTTCAATGATATATATATATATATATAT
>MDKI01114508.1:0-10101 GCA_005239505.1 Nicotiana paniculata | reverse complement strand
CTGGGAGTCCGAGTCCGATATGCGCAGCCGTTACCCTCATCTATTCCCCGACTCAGGTACTTCATTCTTTTGTCCGTTCGAGGACGAACGGTTGTTTTAGAGGTGGAGAATGTGACGACCCAAAGGTTAATCACTTGTTTTCTTACCCATTCCGTGCTTCCGAGGCCTTGGAAACCTCATTTAGGGTTGCCTCGATTTGCATGCGCAGTCCGGGCGCGTAACCGGAAAGCTTAAATATGAAATTTTGTGAAAAATGCTAAGTTTTGATATTAAAATGAATAAATTTGACTTCGGTCAACATTTTGGGTAAACGGATCCGGACCCGTGATTTGACGGTTCCGGAAGGTCCGTAGGAAAATATGGGACTTGGGCGTATGCCCGGAATCGAATTCCGAGGTCCCAGGCCCGAGAAATGAATTTTTGAGTAAAATTATTTTCTGAAAATATTTAAGGAAATTAAAAATGAAATCTGATTAGAAAGCGATGGTATCGGGCCCATATTTTGGTTCCGGCGCCCGATACAGGTCTTATATATGGTTTAAGTCCTTTTCTGTAAAGTTTGGTCGAAAACGGACCTCGTTTGTCGTGTTTCGGACATAAAATGAAAATTTTGATGTTTTATGAAAATTGACAGAATTCATGGATTTTGAGGCTTAATCCGATGAATATGATGTTATTTTGGCGATTTGACCACACGGGTAAGTTCATAGGATGTTTTTGAGGGAGTGTGTATATTTGGTTTGGAGCCCCGAGGGCTCGGGTGAGTTTTGGATAGGCCACAGATTGCATTTTTGAACTTGGAAATTTGCTGGTGCAAGTGATTTGCAGGCTTCGCATTTATGAAGCCAGCATCACAAATGTGAGCTCGCAAATGCGAGCTATTCATCGCAAATGCGAAGGTCGGTCTGGGCAGGCTTGATCGCAAATGCGTCCAAGGGGTTCGCAAATGCGAAGGTTGGTCTGGGCAGGCATGATCGCAAATGCGACCAAGAGGTTCGCAAATGCGCAGGTGGGTCTAGGAAAGCCTGATCGCAAATGTGACTAAGAGGTTCACAAATGTGAAAGCTGGGAATTTCTGAAGGGTTCGCAATTGCGAACCCCAGTTCGCAATTCCCATGCCAACCAGTGGCCTGCAATGCACTTAAACCGAATTTTGACTCCATTTTTCATATTTTCTCAAACTCAAACATACTTAGGCGATTTTTCCAAGAACAAGACTTCTTCCAAATCATTTGTAAGTGGGTTTTTACTCAATTTTTTCAATCATTAATATCATTTAACATGTTTCAACTTCAAATCAAAGATTTCCATGGGTGAAATTGAGTGATTTGGGTAGAACTTAGGTTTCTCCAAAATTTTTGTTTGAGTGGGTGATTGACCTCCGATTAGAGAGATTTTTCCATGGCTGGACTCGTGAGAGTACGAGGGTCCTGAAAATGTAAAATTTATCTGAATCCGAGATGCTGGCCTGAGGGGCATTTTGGTCATTTTACCTAATTTCACGCCGTAACTTTGAATTAAATAGTGGAATCAGTTGCTTGAGATGTTAATTATGATATGAAATTTATTTAAATAGATTTGGGCCATTTGGAGTCGGATACCCATGGCAAACGTGTGGTTTGGAGTTGATTTCTGAGCCGGTTCGAGGTAAGTGTTTTGTCTAACCTTGTGTGGGGGACCTTTCCCCTTAGGATGTGATATTTTGTAATTGCATGCCTTGTACGTGAGGTGACGAGCGTGTACTTGTGCTAATTGTTGAAAATCCGGTTTTACTTTAGATATCTAGACTAAGTTTCTTTCTTACCTGCTTTATTCTACTTGCAATATTAACCTATGTTAGTTTAGAAAAGCATGCCTAGTTTACTTGAATTGCCTATTTGCTTAAGTTGCTTTAATTGTACTACGTGAAGCATATTCGGCTAGAACTACTTGTTTCTTTGTATTTTTGCACCCTATTTCTGAATGTCTTCTTGTTGTGGCTGCGTATTTAGTTTGGGACTACGGGACGGTATCTCGGGAGATCCCCCTGCATATTTACTTTGGGACTACGGGATGGTATCCCGGGAGATCCCCCTGCATATTTACTTTGGGACTACGGGACGGTATCCCGGGAGATCCCCCTGCGTATTAACTTTGGGACTACGGGACGGTATCCCGGGATATCTCCCTGCATATTTACTTTGGGACTATGGGACGGTATCCCGGGAGATCTACTAGACAGTTGAGAAAAGGACTACAGGACGGTATCCTGGGAGATACTCATCGTTACCATTGTTATTGAGTTGCTCATATTCCGTGTTTACTCTGTTCTTGTGTTTGTTATTGCCTTGTTGACCTGTCTTACTTCACTGTTGTATTCGTTATTACTGTCTGTTTTCATACTGTAAATCCCTATTATATAGTTTAACCTCAGTAGGGCCCTGACCTTCCTCGTCACTACCTGACCGAGGTTAGGCTTGGCACTTACTGAGTACCGCTGTGGTGTACTCATGCCCTTTCTTGCGCATGTTTTTCATGTGCAGATCCAGGTACCTCCACTCAGGAGCACTATCCCCGAGGTTGAGAGATACAACAGAGACTTCGAGGTACATCTATCGTGTCCGCAGACCAGGAGTCTCTGTCTTATTCCATCTTTTGTGAAACGTTTATCCTTCCTTACAGTTTTATAGACATTCTGGAGTTAGAGCAGTGTATTATATTCTGTTAGCCTGTGGTTTCTGGTAGTTTCCGGGTTTTGAGGTGGTATCGTGGACTTCCATATTATTTTGGGTTGTATATGCCAAGCGGAATTTATGTACAGTCCTTCTTTTAGATTTGTTTTTTTACTTAATTATTCCGCAACTTATGTTGATATTCCGCATTGCTAGGCTTACCTAGTTATAGGGACTAGGTGTCATCACGGCGTGTTCACGGAGGGGGAACTAGGGTCGTGACACTTATAATCATGACTTCCCTCAATCCATGTAATGAAAAGGGGTCTTGTTCCTAAAACACTTACTAAACATGCCTCAGCTGCCGAATTAGAGCCAATTAGAAATCATCTCATTTAAAATTTGAACTTAAGTGTCATTCTTTGCCACTTGAACCTGATTCGGAGTTATTTCTCCTTAATTGATTAGGTCTTATATTGTCAAATTATATCCTTTATTTAAATCCCCAATCAAAATCTCAACCCACTATATCTAAATATATATCAAAATTTCCCAAATCAGTAGCAAAAGCAAGAACATTCAAACCCTAATTTTTCTAAATAAATCAAAAAAGTTATGAATATCGACCTCACAAAACCTTCCCACATCTGGTTCTTTGGAATCTGAAACCACTCCAACTGTTAACACCCCTACTGTCTCACCCATTCAAATCGATTCTGATTGAAACCTAACTCAAATTCGTGGGGGAAGAAGTAGTGAAGGATGAAAAGGTAGAGGAGAAACATAGTAAAAATGAGTGGAATGTTGGTTCTGCTAGTCTTGTTGTGGAGGTCATGGATGGCCCTAGTAAAGATCTAAGTGTCATGAGCCCAATTTTCCTCTGTAGGATGTCGTAATGGCACCTAGTCTCTAAGACTAGGTAAGTCTAACGATTATGCGGAATAACAGAATATAAAACTGAAACTCAAATCTCCACATACAACATGAATCAAACTGCGATACAAAATAGTTACAACTCCCAAAACCCGGTAGAAATAAATAACAAGCTTCTAAGACTAATTCTAATTGTCTTTATACATCAAAGTCTAAGAAAAATAAGGAAAACAACATAGTAGGATAGAGGGGGACTCCGAGGTGTGCAGACACTGAAAGATACACCTTGAAGTCTCCATGTGCTCACTGGCTCACTGATCTCGGGTCTGGTAGGAGGTACCTGGATCTGCACAAAAAGATGTGCAGAAGAGTAGTATGAGTACACCACAACGGTACCCAGTAAGTGTCAAGCCTAACCTCAGTAGAGTAGTGACAACGTCAGGTCATGGCCCTACTGGAAATAAAAGGAAACAGGGCAGAAGATATAATATAATATAATGACAGACTAAGAATTTAACAAGGAAAAATACAGAAAAGAAATTACACAGCAAATAGGGGTGAACAACAAAGGTGCTCCCGTGGTACCGCCTCGTAGTCCCAAAAGTAAATATGCAACAGGGGAGCTCTCGAGGTACTGCCTCGTAGTTCCAAAAGTAAATATGCAACATGGGAGCTCCCGAGGTACCGCCTCGTAGTCCCAAAAGTAAATATGCAATAGGGGAGCTCCCCAGGTACCGCCTCGTAGACCCAAACCTAAATACACAACTCGTAACTGATGGAATAATGAATTTACAGCAAATAATCCTACAGTGAAAGACTGAACAAAAATTAAGGAGACAAGGATTCAACTAAGCATGTTGCACAGATTGCAAGTAAGGATTAAAACACGTAGTCGTGTGATACTAGGCTAAACATGATAACTACACATGTTAAGGAAACTTAGTTAAAGAATTAAAAGGAAGGCTACTCAACAAGGACCAGAATTTTCAACAATTAACGTGAGTACGCACTCGTTACCTCGCGTACACGGCCTTCACATATTTCAAATACCATCATAACTCAAAAACCTAAAGGGAGCTTCCCCCACATAAGGTTAGACAGGTTACTACCTCAAAAGCTCAATCAGCCAATAAGAACGCCTTTTGTTCAACTTTCCGACTCTTAATGGCCCAAATCTAGCCAAAAGAAATTACATACTATAAATATAACTATAAGAAACCAATCTAAATAAAGAAATCATGACTTTAACAAGAATTTAGGAAATCACTCCCAAAGGTTGACCCGGACACACGTCTTGGAATCGGGTAAAAATCACAAAATACGAACACCCATTCGATATCGATTTCACCCATACCAAAATTACTCAAATAGAAACTCAAAATTCGGCCTAAGGGCTTTTTTCCATGTTTCCCCAATTTTCCACCCCAAATCAGTATTTAAATGGTTAAAGACATAATCATGGTAATAAATAAAAATTAGGTAAGAATCACTTACCACAAACACCGATGTGAATATCTCTCCAAGAATCTCCTAAATCCGAGCTCTTAAGTCCAAATGGTGAAAAATGACATAAACCCTCGATTTTGAACATTTAAGTTATGCCCATCTACTTCCTTCTTCGGGAACGCAGAATTTACCTCGCGTTTGCGAAGCACAAAAAGTTACTGGCCAAAATTCCCTCTTATGTGAACGTGAGGGTCCACTCGCGAACACATTCCAAACAATCCACCAGCTTCACGAACGCGAAGCCCATTACACGAATGCGTAATCCAAACACATGAGCACCGCCCAAGATGCCTTTCCTCTTCGCGAACGCGGCTCCCTGTCCGCGATCGCAGTGCACAAGGACCTGAACCTTCATGAAAGCATGGCCTACTTCACGAACATGAAGGGTAAAACTCAGCAAATTTCAAACTACTCTACGCGAACGCGTGGAAAGACAACATAACTGGGAAAAACCAGCAAAACTTCGGAATTCCTACCATGTCCCGAAATGCGCCGAAAATGGTCTGAATCACACCTGAGGCCACTCGGAACTGCAAACAAATATACCAAAAAGTCCTTAAACATCATATGAACTTAGTCGAACCTTCAAATCACATCAAAGACCGCTAAAAACACGAATTGTACATCGATTCAAGCCTAATGAACATTCGAACTTCAAACTTCTTACATCTGATGTCGAAACCTATCAAATCAAGTCTGATTAACCTCATATTTTACATAGAGCTCATAATTGATATTATGGACCTACTCCAACTTCAGGAATCGGAATTCGACCCCGATATCAAAAAGTCTACCCCCGATCAAACTTTCCAAAAATCAACCAATTTTCTAACTTTCGCCAATTAATGTTGAGATGACCTACGGACCTCCAAATAAACATCCCGGCACGCTCATAAGACCAAATTCAACCTATAGAGCTATTGGAACAATCGAAACTCCATTCCAGAGTCGCCTTCACATAATTCAACCTACGATCAAATCCTACGACTTAAACTTCCATATTAGGGTCTATATGTCCCATATGACTCCGAAACAAAAAACCAAACCTCTCGGAGAGAAATATAACCACATAATGAGATAGAGGAAGTGATAAATAGGGGTTCAAGTCTAATACTCTCAAAACGACCGGTTGGATCGTTACATCCTCCCCCTCTTAAAACAAACATTCATCCTCGAACGAGTATAGAGACATACCTAAAATGGTAAAAAGATGAGGATAACAGTTGCACATATCATGCTCGGTCTCCCAAGTCGCCTCCTCGACCGGACGAACCCTCCACTAAACCTTCACTGAAGCTATGTTCTTCGACCTCAACTTTCGAACCTGCCTATCTAAGATGGCCACCGGCTCCTCAACATAAGATAGATCTCTGTCCAACTCGACTGCGCTGAAGTCTAACACATGAGACGGATCATCGTGATACTTCCGGAGCATGGAAACATGGAATACTGGATGAACTACAGAGAGGCTAGGTGGTAGTACAAGTCTGTAGGCCACCTCTCCCACCCTCTCAAGAATCTCAAAAGGCCCGATAAACCTAGGGCTCAACTTGTCCTTCTTTCTGAACATCATAAAACCTTTCACGGGATAAACCCGGAGCAAGACTCGCTCTCCAACCATGAGTTCAACGTCAAGAGCCTTCCGATTTGCATAACTCTTCTATCTGGACTGGGTAGTACAAAGTCGACCTAATTCAATATAACCTTTTCCAAAGCATCCTTAACCAAGTATGTACCTATTAGCCTAGTCTAGCCCGGCTCAAACCAACCCACTAGAGCCCGACATCGTCTACCATATACTCACACGGTGCCATATGAATGCTCGAGTGATAACTATTGTTGTAGGCAAACTTCGCAAGTGGCAAGAACGGATCCCAGGCACCCCCAAAGTCGATCACACACTCACGGAGCATATCCTCCAATATTGTAATTGTACGCTCGGACTGTTCGTCTGTCTGAGGGTGAAATGATGTACTCAGCTCCACCCGAGTACCCAACTCTCCCTGTACGGATATCCAACACCGTGATGTAAACCGCCTACCCCGATTAGTGGTGATAGATATCGGTACACCACGAAGCCTGACATCTCGCGGATTTAAACTTGAGATAGTTGCTCTGAAGAATAAGTAGTAACCACAAGAATGAAATATGCTGACTTGGTCAATCTATCCATAATCACCTATACCGCATCGAACTTCCCCCGAGTTTGTGGGGGACCAACAACTAAATCCATACTGATTTTCTCCCAGTTCCACTTTGGGATATCTAGATTTTGAAGCAATCCACCCGGACGTTGCAGCTCATACTTCACCTGTTGACAATTTAGGCACCAAGCTACATACTTCACTAGGTCCTTCTTCATCCGCCACCACTAATTGTACTGCCTCAAGTCCGGATACATCTTCACGGCACCTGGATGAATGGAGTACCGCGAACTGTGAGCCTACTGGAGAATCAACTCATGCAAGATATCTACAGTTGGCAGACATATCCTACCATGCAGCCGTAATACACCATCCGCTCTAATAGTGACCTCCTTGGCATCGCCGTGCAGAACTTTGTCCTTGAGAACAAACAGATGGGGGTCATAATACTGACGCTCCGTGATACGATCATAAAGATACGACTGAGAAACCACACAAGCCAAAACTCGACTCTTCTCGGAAACATCGAATCTAATAAAATGGTTGGACAAGGCCTGAACATCCAAGGCTAAAGGCCTCTCTGCTACTGGTAGATATGCTAAGTTTCCCAAGCTCTCTACTTTGAAACTCAAGGCATCAGCCACCACATTGGCCTTCTCGGGATGATAAAGAGTAGTAATGTCATAATCCTTAAGCAACTCTAACCACCTCCGCCGCTGAAAATTAAGATCCTTCTATTTAAACAGATGTTCTAGACTCCGGTGATCATTGTAGACCTCTCAAGGGACATCATACAAATGCCGCCAGATCTTCAAGGCATCAACAATAGTTGCTAACTCAAGGTCGTGGACAGGATAGTTCTTCTCATGCACCTTCAGTTGTCTGGATGCATAGGCAATCACCCTACCGTCCTGCATCAACATCGCGCTGAGACCAATGAGAGATGCATCACAATACACTGTATAAGACCCCGAACCTATAGGTAATACCAATACTGGGACCGTAGTCAAATCTATCTTGAGCTTTTGAAAGGTCTCCTCACACTCCTCGCTCCACCTGACGGAGAAACTTTCTGGGTCAGTCTGGTCTGAGAAACCCTCAACAAAACGACAGTAATACCCTGCCAAACCAAGAAACTCCGCATCTCTGTAGCTGGGGATGGTCTAGGACAACTCTACACTGCTTCAACCTTCTTCGGATCCACCTTGATCCCCTCACTCGACACTACATTACCCAAAAATGCCACTAAATCTAGCCAGAACATACACTTTGAAAATTTCGCATGTAATTTCTTTTCCCTCAAGGTTTGAAGTACAATCCTCAAGTGCTGGTCATGATCCTCCCGGCTCCAAGAGTACACCATAATGTCGTCAATAAATACAATGATGAAAAGTCAAGATAGGTTCGTAATACACTTTGAATCAAGTGCATGAATGCTGCTGGGGAATTGGTCAGCCCAAAACACATCACAAAGAACTCGTGAAGACCATACAAAGTCCTGAAAGCAGTCTTCAGGATATCTGGCTCCCGAATCTTCAACTGATGATAGCTTGAACACAAGTCAATCTTGGAAAACACTCTGGACCCCTGTAACCGATCAAATAGGTCATGAATACGAGGCAATAGATACATGTTATCCACTGTAACCTTCAACTAGCGGTAATTGATACACATAGACATAGAAGCATCCTTCTTCTTTACAAACAAGACAGGGGCACCCCAAGGCGACACACTGGGCCGAATGAAGCCCTTATCAAGAAACTCATGTAACTGCTCCTTCAACTCAGGAGTAGCCATACAGTATGGAGGAATAAATATGGGCTGAGTGCACGGTAACAAATCAATATCAAAGTCGATGTCCCTGTTGGGAGGCATGCCCAGAACATCAGCTAAAAATACCTCTGGAAAGTCCCTCACTACTAGAACTGACTCAACCGTAGGAGTATCAACACTGACATCTCTCATATAATCTAGATATGCATCACATCCCTTCTCAACCATCCCCTGAGTCTTTAGAAATGAAATAACTTTTCTAGGAATATAATCTAAGGTACCTTTCCGCTCCAAGCGTGGCAGTCCTGACATAGCCAGCTGATGTGCCGTAGAATTTAGGCACTTTTGATACTAATTACATAGACTTTAGCTCGTCTTTAAAGAATTATTAGTTATTTATTATGAATTTTTGGTGGTTTGCAGTGTACGAGACTTGAAGAACCAGAAACACAGAAAAGAAGTCAAAAACCCATAGAAAGGCTGAAATGCGGCAGGTCTGCAACCGCAGAAGTGATGTGCCTGCATACCTACAGCAAACTAAAGCAGGTTTTCCAGCCCTTGAAGAAAGGAATATGCGGTTTATTATGTGGTCGCATAACGCTTCTGCGGACCGCATAACAATAACATTATTGCAACAGGAGATTCTGCGAGAGCACATTTGTGATAAAGTTTGCGGTCACATAATCACTATGAGGACCGTATAATGGACCTCCGATGGGGAACTGGGCAATTAGGTGTGTAATTATGCGGTGACCTTGCAAGTCTGCGGACCGTATACATGATCTGTGACCATTCTACGGTCGCAAATGTATTCTGCAGGGGTATTTTTGTCCAACTTTGACCCTGACTTTTGGCCCACTATAAATAGATTTACTAGGGTTTTTGTGGGACGTCTTGTCTGAAAAAGAGGCTACATTGAAGGAATTGAATACACCATTATTTTGGAAGCTTTTGTAGAGAGAATCTTGTACCTTTGTAAGCCTTATGACTTTATTTATTGCTTTGTTCTTGGATTCTAGTATGAGTAGCTAGTTTTAATAACTAAAGTTGTGAACCCTAAATGGGTGTAATGTTAATGGTTTTTTACCATTGCATATGTATATATATATATATATATATATATATATATATATATATATATATATATATATATA
>ML307741.1:0-35336 GCA_005239505.1 Nicotiana paniculata | reverse complement strand
TAGACAACTACTTTCTAGTGGAATTATCACTATTGATTATGTAAGATCAAAGGATAATGCGGCGGATCCGCTTACAAAAGGCTTAAAAGGAGTTGAAGAGGATGTATCCTCGCGCCGTCGTCGTCGCTCGCTCGGCTCGGCTTCGGCTTCAGATTTGGATTCGGATTTGGATTTGGATTTGTCAAATGATCGATCAATTGCTTGTTTTCCTTCCTGAACAGACACTTTTTTCCTGTACAGACATCACACCTCTTCCAATAGTTTCCTATATNTCCGTTTCATCCTGGGAGAATTTAATCCATTACCTTGGCAACTTGTGAGGGGGTTAAAATTCCTTAAGGACACACAAGGAAATTGTGGACTCGGAATATTTCTTATCGTTTATATATATATTTTCTGTTTCTTCTAATAGTTCTTCTGATTTTCTGAGTTTTAACACAGAGGCGATAACAACTACTGCGGTATATTTACCAATAGACGCTACTATGTCTATGCAACTAGTGGCTTCCATTTAGCAGAACTGAGCAAGAAATTTGAGAGTCATGCTGGGAAGCAACCTCGGCAAAAGCCTAAATTAACAACAAAATTTGCGTCCGATCTTGGGCAGGAAACAGAATTGCAACAACTAGAAAAAGCTAAAATCCCACCGAAATTGATTGAGCAAGAAAGACGAGCAACTTGATCGGAATAGACAAATATATTCTTTAGGTTCTTTTTTAATAATACCGACCGACATCGGTCAGTCTTTTAGCACAGAACTCTTGAAATCCATTTTCCAACATATTTGATCGGTACTTCTAATCGGAATTTCCCCCCAAAAAACCGAATGGAACAGTCGGTTGTTATTTAGGGAGAAAAAAAGTACTTGAATGGAGTGACGAATCTGTATGAAATAACCACAGTTAGGGAGTAATCATAGTTAAATCCATAGTAATATGATAAGGAGTAGTCGAGTTAGTAGTTAAAACTATTAGTGAAGGTTGTTAGAAGAGCACATGTGGGTCATGTCACTTTCAAAAGTTAGTTATAGCTAACTAACTGCACGTCACGTGGATTCACCTATATAGCTCACAAAACATTCCTTTTGCACTTAGCTATTGTTATGAAGATTAATAACATTCTTTCCTCTCCATTATATCAATTCGACTGAGCTTCATCGAGATCTTGGAATACTATTCAAGAGTAGTTCTTCTCGTTACTCTTTAGGTGTTCCTTCTTCGTTTCAATTTAGCATTTCTGGTGCGTATCATTGGTATCAGAGCTCTGATTCCTTGGCTGCGACAATGGGTGATCATAGCACGGGAATGGAAGAATGACGCAAGGATGTTGATAGTCTCAAAGGCTCTGTAGATTCTGTAGTTCACACAGTTGCAGAATTGATTGCTTTAGTGGAAGGAAAATTTGCCCAAGCATTAGAAGAGGTTAAGAAGACGATGTTTATCAATGGGCATAACCACGTGCAGAATTAACTAGTAATAGATAGAGGTGAGGAAGTTCTGAGATATCGCATAGAGAATCGAGTGGCCAAAGTTGTCGAACATCAGCCTCCCTTTAGGTGGATGTCGCCATCTCCAAATTTGATGGAATTGGGCTGAAGGATTGGCTCTATAAGTGTGTTCAGTTCTTTGATGTGGACGAGACTCTTCCAGATTCAAAGATGAAGTTGGCTTATTGTAAACTTGAAGGCCGAGCTCATCAATGGCATCAAGAGATTGGGATGTACTTTGACTGCCATCTCAATATTTGGAGTTTCAGTAGATGATGGCAATAAGATACACGGTCACTATGTGTGGAAGAAGTTGATATGGAAAATGCATGGAGTTTCCTTTGATTCAGATATGCTAGTGCTGCCCATTGGAGGGTGTAATATGGTGCTATGAATTCAATGGTTGATCACACTTGGAGATATGATGTTAAATTTTAGGACGCTCGAGATGGAGTTCACTATTATGGACCGAAAGATATCGTTGAGAGGCATCAAACCTCTTGCTGCTAAACTAATCCAATCTTGCAAAATGAATAAGTTTCTAGCTAAACCTGCAGAGTTATGTATGATATCAGTAGGCTTTGTAACCGAAGAATCAGTAGAGGATGATGCCAGCTTGTTCTCTTTGGAATCTCAGCTGGAGACTTAAAGTGAACCTGCAGATCTGCAGCTGGTACTACAGAAATATGGTGATCTGTTTGAAGAACCCATCAAACTTCCTCCTTCAAGGATGCATGATCATAGGTTTATCCTGAATGAAGGTACTTCTCCAATCAACATAAGAACTTATAGGTATCCAACCATCCAGAAGAATGAAATAGAGAAAATGGTGGATGCTTGTTAGCCTCTAGTGTAATCAGACATGGGATCAACCATTATTCCTCACCAATTGTGATGGTAAAAAAGAAAGATGTCACATTTGAGAATTTGTGTGGATTACAGAGAATTAAATGATTGCACAGTGTAGGACAAATTCCAAATATCTATCATTGAGGAAATATTTGATGAACTACATGGAGCTAAGTATTTTTCTAAGCTAGACCTTATATCTAGGTACCACCAAATTAGAATGTCTGAGCCTAACTTTCAAAAGACTGCTTTTAGAACTCACCATGGCCACTATGAGTTCATGATCATGTACTTTAGCCTAACTAATACACCCTTTAGATTCCAAACCTTAATGAATAAGATATTTCATGACATCCTTAGAAAATCAATCTTGGTTTTGTTTGATGACATTTGTATATACAGTGCTAGCGGGCAGATCACCCAATTCACCTTGAGGAAGATTTTCAAGAATTGAGATCACATGTGTTCTATGTAAAGAAAAATAAGTGTTCTTTTGGAGTGAAACAAATAAATTACTTAGGTCATGTAATCTCTGAAGGAGTTGCTATGGACCATCAGAAGGTTGAAGCAGTTGCGAACTAGTCTCAACCAACTACTCTAAGGAGCTTGAGGGGTTTCTTAGGTCTCACGGGGGTTCTACAGAAGGTTTATAGGGTATGGTATTATTACAAGTCCCTTGCATGATATACTGAAACAAGTGAATTTCATATGGAACTCTACTGCCACTCAGGCAGTTGAAGAATTGAAAAAGGTACTCACTACAACACCTGTTTCGGCACTACCTGATTTCAACAAAGAGTTTATAGTAAAAACTGATGCTTTTAGTCCTAGCATTGGAGCACTACTAGGTCAAGATAGCATACCTATAACTTTCTTCACCAAAGGCTGATCAGAGTAAAATAAAGCACTATTAGCCTATGAGAGGGAGCTCTAACATTGGTTACGACAATCCAAAAATGGAGACCTTACCTAATGGGGAGACACTTCGTAATCAAGACTGACCATCATATTCTCAAGTATCTACTAGAACAGAGAAATACCACTCCTAGCCAACAAAAAATGGCTAATCAATCTATTAAGTTATGATTACACCATCTCTTACGAAAATGGCAAAGAAAACATTGCAGTTGATGCTCTTTCCAGGAAGGAGGATCCACTTGAACTATTGAGCATATCTGGTGTCTCTTATGAGCGTTTAGAGGCAGTTAAGCACAGCTGGACCCAATATTCAACACTCCAAAAGCTGGTTCAAAGGCTGCAATCTGGTGCCTGTCATAAACCTCACTACTTGCTTCAAGGTGGCATCCTTAACAGGAAAGGGCGAAGATGGTAGGTGCAGATCCTGAGCTAAGGAAGAGATTTTTGTCATATTATCATGACATTGCTATTGGAAGACCCTCTGGTATCACATCTACCCTCAACAGATTAAAACATGATTTCTAATGGAAAAAGATGAAGAACGAAGTGTATCACTATGTAAGGGAATGTGATATGTGTCAGAGGTTCAAGGGAGATAATGTGGCTTAACCAAGGCTATTACAACCTTTACCTGTCTCCGCAGGAGTTTCGTAAGATATCTAAATATATTTTATAGAAGGATTTCCTAAGGCTGCATGTAAGATGTCATTTTTGTATTGGTCGACATGCTCAGTAAGGTTGCTAATTTTATGGCCATCAAACATCCATACACTGCCTTAGAGGTAGCCCAAAATTTAATGGAAGGAGTATTCAAACATCATGGAATGACCAGAACCATTGTGTATGACAAGGACAATGTATTCACAAGTAGATTTTGGCAGCAGCTGTTCAAATTACAAAAGTCTCACTTCTGACTTCTTCTATCTTTCACCCTCAAGCAGATGGCCAAACTGAAGTTGTCAATCAATGTTTGGAATGCTACTTTAGGTGTATGACCTTTGATAAACCAAAGAAATGGCCACACTGGTTGCCTCTTGCAGAATGGTGGTACAACACCACCTTTCCCTCAGCTACCAATGTGACTCCATATAAATCTGTTTAAGGTCAGAAACCACCTCCTCTACTTCCTTACCAACCTTTTGATTCCCAGCTGGATGTGATAGATAGGATCTTGCAGGCGAGAGAAGCCACATTAAGATCTTTAAAGGCTCATCTAGAGAAAGCTCAGCACAAAATTAAAGTGCAAGAAGACAAAGGCAGAACTGATAGAAGCTATCAAGTTGGTGATTGGGTCTTCATTAAACTACAACCTTACAGGCTGCTCTCCTAAAGAACAATTCTTATTAGAAATTATCTGCTAAGTTCCTTGTACCCTGCCAATCATTTCCAAGGTGGGACGGGTGGCCTACACTCTAGATCTACATCCACACCTTATGATCCACCAATTTTTCCATATTTCACTACTCAAGAAAAAGTTGGGAGCTCACACTGCTTCTATGACATTGCCTGTGATCCATTCCGACTCTGGGCATGTCCCACTAGAACCTGAAGTAATATCGGATAGGAGGATCGCCAAGAAGAATGGAAAGGCAATAGCACAAGTCCTTGTCAAATGGATGAATGCTGCACCAGATGACAGCACATGAGAGGATCTACAAAATTTCAAGCTCAACTTTCCACCTTTTAATCCTTCAGGAAAAGGACTGTCTGANGGGGGGGGGGGGGGGGGGTATAGATACGTATGTATAGTCGAGTTAGTAGTTATAGTTGTTAGTGAAGGTTGTTAGAAGAGGTACATGCGGGTCATGTGACTTCCAGAAGTTAGTTAGAAGAGGCACGTGCGGTTCATGTGACTTTCAGAAGTTAGTTATAACAAGCTAACTGCACATCACGTGGATTCACCTATATAGCTCACAAAACCTTCCTTTTGTACTTAGCTATTGTTATGAATATTAATAACATTCTCTCCTTTCTACTCTCTCAATTCGATTGAGCTTCACCGAGCTCTTGGATTCACTATTCAAGAGTAGTCAGTCTCGTTACTCTTAGGCATTTTTCCTTCTTTTCAATTCTAGAATTTCTGGTGCGTCTCACGGATCTCTTGTCTCCCATCAAAAATGCTAGTTACTATACCTTAGGAATAGGGAACCTGCATGGCCTCTCCGGCAACTGGCTGGCTGCCTCTGGCACCTGGTCAGCCGTCTTCGTTTCCCATACAACTTATACAAATATCAAACCAAACCCTAATAATACCCGATTGTACAAGAATAATTTAAAACCAGTTGCATTAAATATTCCTATGTAATATAGTATGCCTCTTTCATTAAACTTGTTAGTTTTTACATCGGGAACCTATTATCAAATGGAAGAAACGTGAACTACAACAGACAACCATCGAACAAAACCTATTACACGCAATTCTTAGTAAGTTTTCTTATGGCAAGCCGGATCTTCCCAAGCACTAACTAAGCCTTCATCCTCTCCCTATGCTCTTCCTGCGCTCTAGCTTTTCTCAATCCTCTCGCTATCGGTAAAGCAACTATGTACCTTTAAGTCGGTACAGTGTCTTTCGCTGGCAGGTAGGGGCTTATCTATGTGATTCGCTACGCTTGCCTGCGCCTATCGGCTGATTCTATTGCCTGCCGGTTAGCGAAACTTTTCCGGTAGCGACAGAGGAAAGATCTCTATATGTTGATAGATACCCAAGAGACTGAGTCCTTGGGGGAGAGAGAAAGGAGGCATTACTCCCAGAAAACGTGCAACCAACCTTTCCTTCCCGCTTCTTCCTTGAATTCATAAAGTTATTTCGTGTCACGCCCCGACCATGGAGAGCGCGACCGACGCTCAACTGAGATACCCGGTCGAGAAAGACTCAATGTCATCTACCTAGCTCACGCATGAACAAAGAGAATATACATTTCATTAATAGACATTAAGAGGTCATGTGTACAACACTAGTTCATTTCCATTAGTTATGTCATTAACAAGTCTCCAAAATAGTACAATATACAATCATAGCTTGAAGTAGAACATGTGATACATCTTTAGTTTAACTTCCTCAAAACAAATACAACCTACACCATGTCTACATAGCCTCTTATAGTTACAAAAGAGTAGCATGATGGTGTCGGCAACAAGGCCCCGGCTATACCTCAAAACAATATATAGAGAAGGCAAGAGATACAAGATCCTGAAATGACGTGGGGCTCTCCAAGTCAGCTGAGGAGACGGTGTACTCTTATCACTAATCACTGCTGCCTGATTTGGAACCACTTGCATCCATTAAAGAGCAGCGTACCCAACAAAAAAGACATTAGTACATATGGAATAGTACTAGTATGTAAAATTAACACCTTTTCAATAGAACGAGCAACAATAAGATGAGAAGGAAACATGGAATATGTGAGAACTTAAAACATTATTAAAGTACTAAATGAGGAGAAATATAGGTTTCAAGTAACTTTCAATATTTCTAAGTAGGGAGATCTTTAGTACCGATACACCACTGTTCTTTTAGCACGGAGTCCGATCTCAGCCCGATAGGCTAAGCCGTCTCACCAAAATGCCGTGTGGGTCGACACCATATCACATCTTGCTAGAAATAATATCATCCAATTAAAGGGGGAAATATCTCAACACATCAATCTTATCCCATATAAGGGGAAACAGTCTCATCACCTGAATACGTGGATTTTACCTCTCAATCATTCCTACACCGGCACGTGTAGTTTAGGGATTAAGTTATTTCAACCTACCCTTATTCGGTGACTAAAAGATACTCCCAAAATATTAATTATTTATATGTGGTTTATAGCTTATTTCATAATCATTTACATATCACTCAATTTCATTGTCACTAGTGGCCACATTTGTAATATCATTTTCGGACGTCGGCCGTATTTCATATTTCTACTCTCCTCTATAACATTAAAGCATCATCATGATTTATCAAGAATAAGGAAATTTCAAATCAAGACATTATGTATGCAAATGGGAAATTATGATATTAAGCACATTGAGTGTCTCTTCCATGATTAGACATGCTAACTTGCAATTGGAACGTGACTTTTAAATCACAACACTTTTAATACATTGGTCGTACTAGATTACACTCTAAAAGGGAATCATGAAATTATGGGAATGTTTAGAAAAAAATTGGAGTACATACATCTTTCAATACAACACTTGTTTTGGAATAATCAACTTTATTATGCAAGACTAGGAACATGAGAAATAAGGAATTGAGCCAATCATAATCGCAATTTACGAGAACATGATGGGACTCAATTATATAATAGGAGTTTAGCTAGCATACCTTGTTTTAGCTTCCTTGAATTACCACAAGGTTACGGAATCCTACCAACTTCCATATATTTCAAAATATGACAAGTTAGAAAGAGGTTCATGTGTTCAGCTCATTTAAGCATGTTAACAAACACTAGGTGGACATTATGATCACAAGGTCCTCCTATGGTGGATTCCTTCATCCCACAAAAAACGACTACCCATTTGAGCTCAAAAACCTTCCCACAAACCTTGGTAATACATACATGCATAAATAACTCACACCCAAGAATCACACTCCTCATTAACCATCTTCTACCCCAAATTCGAAATTAAAACTAGGGTATGGAACTTTACCTCTTAGATAAAGACCTTGTGAGTTTTTCCTTGTAAATTCTCCAACTTTTGTTCAAGGATTGATGAATAATTAGCTTAGGGACTTCTCCTCTCACTCTGTGGAACTTCTTCCTTCTAGAAATATCAGATTTTCCCTTTACAAATGGTACATAACGTCTATATATCGAAATAGGGTCGGCTTATAAAATCAGAAAATGGACCCTCCGATTTCAACTCTGCAGTCACAGAGTTGATCACAGAACAGGTTTGCGGTCCGCATAAGGTAACGCAAAAATCTCTTTCCAAAACTAGGCTGCTCAGGTCTGGTCTGCTGCAAGTCCGCGGTCCCCTAATCAGTTGTGCGGTTGCATAATGCGTCGTAAAATCTCCCTTCAGAAATCATCGTGTTGGATCTGCGATAGATTATGCGGTCTGCAAAATGGTTATGGGGCTGCATGATGGACCGCATAATGGTCCTAAATCTTGTCTCAACTTTGGCTACACTCCGCACACTACAAAAAAAAATTGGAATTAGCTACGAATGTTGTCGCTAATCTATCGCTAAAACGTTCGTAGCTAACCAAATTTCTTGATAATCCGTTGCTAATCTGTCGCTAAATGAGATTAGCGATGGATTTTTCATTTTAGCTATAAAATTTGTCTATCGCTAAACCCTTATTTTTCTAGTAGTGGCAGTCGATCTGCGGCCCACAAATGATTTTGCGGTCACATAGTGGAACACTAAAATGCCATGTTATGCAAACTTTTTCCTTCAACTCCCCGATGCACTATACAAGCCAAAGAGTCTGTACGCCAACGAGTCTATAACCCTCGATCAAATTACTCAACCTCGATGCCACGAACCCCAGTTTTTAGGTGAAATTTTACGGGGCCTTACATTTCGCTTAAATATGAGATTAAATTATCCGGTATTATTTTATTGATTGAGAGTTCACATATATTTATTAAACTATTTTGTTTTAGAACTAAATGCATCTATAATCAAGACCCGTGGTTTATTTAAACGCTCAAGGTGATTACTAGCTGATGAGATCCCTAAAGTGGTCTCTATGGTGGAAACCGGATGCGGATACCTTCATTGCTAGTGCTTGACAAGGTAGTTTCAATTTTAAAGGAAAATCTATTTTTGAATGTTTATTTAGCCTAGATAAGGTAAGTATCTTTCCTAACATGGTGTGGGAGAAACTATCCCTTAGGATTGGTTTTGATGGTACTATGCGAATTATGTGGAAGACGTGTACATGAGGTGACGAGTGTGTACACATGATTGTATGTGGAAATTGATCAGTTTAGACTCTTAGGTTAACCATACGCATCTAATTGAGGTTGTTACCATGTATTTTATATTTCCTTGTCAAGTTTATTCTTACATGCTTTAATTGAAGTTTTCATTACATGTTTTACTTTTCACCATCGAGGTTTCTCTTATATGCATTTGTTAGTAGTTGTTGATACATGCCATTCATTATGTTGTTGAGTTATTCTCTTGCATTTAGTCATAGATTCTATTTCATGTCATCTCTTTCATTTTTAAGTTTATGTTATGTACCTGAATTGCAAGTTGTCATTTCATGGAAATACCTTCATTATTGAGTTATTGAAGTTGTAGTTGTAAAGCTGTTAACACGTTATGGTTGAATTTGTTGATTAGATATCATTTCTTGTTGAGTTGTTTCTCATTCATTTTGTTATCATTAAGATTCATGTACACATTATGGTTGAGTCGTGGGGTGTATGTGTTGGGTGACATTGGTATTCTTGATTTTCTGGCAATGTTGTGGCATATGAGCATGTGTGGTGCAAGTTGATTATTATGTTGTGATGTTAATGTTGATGCAGCGGTATAAGGGTGCGAATTGATGTGCATGCAGTGTATGTGAGATTTATATGTGTGTTTCTAGTAAGATAATTACTTGAAGCCACACGGTGAGATAAGGGGATAAAGCGCGTGTAGGTATTTCGAGAAAAATATTTTGAAAATAAATGCAAGGCTCACATGGCGATTTAAGGAGGATTGTGATTGTGACTTGTGAAATATGAATATGAGGTGTGATAGCTCGGTTGTGATTCTTGTAGTACATTCTATGTTGAAAAGGCTTGTTGATTTCACCAGTTATTGTCTTTCGTTCATACATTTTACTTGTATTCTGATTGTATTTGATCACTTGTTGTTCTTATCATATGTTTATTCTTTGTTGTTCATTATTGAATTAATTTCCGTTGTTAGCCTTATATCATTATTTTGTTTGTTGTCATTTATTTCTTTACTTTCCACCATTAGATTCTATCGATATTATGTTAGGTTTCTATGGCTAGTAGGTGTCTTGACCTGGGCTCGTCACTACTCTATCGAAGTTGTGTTTGATATTTACTGGGTACCATTGTGGTATACTTATGCTACACTTTTTGCAAATTTTTGCACAGATCCAGGTACTTCTTCTCAAGCCGGATGCTAGTGAATTGACCCAATTATTTTAGAGACTTCAAGGTATACCTTCTTGATGCCCAAATGCCTCGAAGTCACCTTCTATTATTGCCTTACTACTGTTTATCTCTATATCAAACAATATCGTAATCAGAGATTTCTAGTGTTTTTCTTTAGAGGTTATGATCCAGTTCCACAAATTTTGGGGATTATTTAACTGTTATTCCATTTTGGTGTAATTATGAGATTTAGCAGTATAATTTAATACTTTAGTCGCTCTTAGTGCTAAATTTTTAATGTGAGTTAGACTTACCTAGTCCTAGAGACTATGTGTTATCACGACTACCTAAGGTGGGATTTTGGGTTGTGACAAGTTGGTACCAGAGCTCAAGGTTGATAAGTGCTACGAGTCATAAGAAAGTTTAGTAAAGTCACACGGATCATCACGGAGACGTTTGTAATTAACTTCGAGAAGCTAAAGAAATATTAGAAAAGTTCCATTTCTTTGATTTCTTATCTTGCGGACTTGTTGATTTTGAAATCTAAGCCTTTGTCGTTCTATTCCCACAGAGATGATGAGGACACACACTGCTAGATTAGATGATCAGACACTCGTACCCTGTGCTAGTGACGTGAGAGGTCAGGGCCGAGGTGGACACTGAGGAGAGGCACATGCTGCAGCCAGAGCACCTGCCAGAGCAACGATTGAGGAACCACCAGTAACTCTTGTTTTGGGAAAGCAACCCGAGATGCCTATTTCTACCTCTGGACACTAGGAGAACCTATCACACTTCTTAAACATTTTTGTCAATTTAGCTCGGGTGGTTTTGATCCCGGTCACTCTAGCTATATCTCAGGCTAGGGGAGGAGCTTAGACTTATGTGGCCCGTACAACCCGTTATTCCGGTTCAACCAACAGTTAGGCCAGAGGCATCTGAAGAGGAGCACAGGAGGCTTGTGGGATTCAACAAGTGTGCCCCTCCTACTTATAGTGGCGCAGTTACTGAGAATGCGTAGGGCTTTCTAGACAAGTGCCACCGTATTCTTCACACCATGTGTATTTTGGAGGTGAGCAGAGTTTCTTATACTACATTTCAGCTGTCAACAGCAGCATATAGGTGGTGGGTAAACTTTCAAGGAGGGTAGGCTAGCTGATGCAGCCCCACTCTGGATGCATGGCGCAAAGATCATGAGTAGCTATCCCAAGGGACTATGAAAGTGTCGGAATAAGCCATCAGGTTTAGTGAGTTGTCCCCATGTAACGACTCGAATGATTGTTTTGATCCTTAAGGTTTCTAATATTGGTTCGAGGTCTTGAGTGGTTTCATATTGTATATTATGACTTGTGTTCATGGTTGGATTTGATTTTTCAAATCTCTTGGGATGAATTTTGATAAGTGATTATCAATTTAGAGGTTTAAGTTAAAAAAATTTCTTCGGTTTGACTTATGTGAAACAACCCCGGAATGCTGTTTTGATGGCACTGATATGTTAATTTCATTTTTGGATTTGGGCGTATGCCCAGAATCATATTCGGAGGTCCGTAGCTTGATTTGTGTTGTTCTGCCGAAAGTTGGAAATTTAAAGGCTTAGAATTTTGATAAGTTTGATCGTAGGTTGACTTCATAGTCATCGTGTTTGGATTTCTATTTCAGGACTTGGAAACGGCCCATTTTCTTATTTGGAACTTGTTTGCAAAGTTTGGCGTCATTCCGAATTGATTTGATAGGAATGTGATGCGTCATTTTGTTTTCCGAACTCATGACTTACGTATGAATTCCATATGTTTTGGAGGTCCGATTCAACGTTTCAGATGTTATTTTGATGATTTGATCACAAGAGCAAGATCATGTTATGCTTTTAGGCTTGTGTTGATAATTGGTGTTGAGACCTGAGGGATCAGGTGAGTTTCAGACCCATTTTAGAGAGTTCATAGAAGGTTCAGATTTTGGTGGTGTTCTGATCTCACATTTGCAAGAAATATGTCGCATCTGCGTCGATCGCATTTGCGACATATTCTTCTCTTTGCAAAGTGCACTATGCCCTAAAGAGTTTGCATTTGCAAACTTCCAATCACATTTACGGTAATGACCCGGGCTGGGGAGAGATTGCTTTTGTGACATGTCCAAAGTTTGCATGTGAAAATAAATCATCGCATTTGCGATGACAGCAAGGATGCTAGGGTCTTCACTTTTGCGACCATTTCCTCGTTTTTTGTAAGGATCCCATTTGCGACTGTTCATATAAGCTGAAGGACGGGATTTTGGTCTCATCTTAATATTTTGGAACCCCAGACTCGGCAGGAGGCGATTTTGGAGTGGGATTTTCATCAACCATCATTGGGTAACCAATTATGATCAATTTCCAACTATTTCACATGATTATATATGAGTTTTAACATCAAAATTATGAGAATCAAAGTTAAATTTTTAGAAATTTTGTCTATGTTTTGAAAATGAGAATTTAAGTTTTGAGAGTCGATTTGGACTCGGATATTGAAAAAAAATACATGTATAGACTCATGGGGTTATGAGTAGCCATAATCTACCCGTGGACCCGGGTTATTACCGGGCGGGCCCAGGGTTGACTTTTGAGAAATTTTACAAATATCATAGCTTTATTTATATTAATGGATTTCTCTTGCATTATTTGATGTTATTAAGTCGATTTCCGTTAGATTTGAAGCGAGCGGAGATTAATCGTAAAGGAAAAGCTATTTTAGAGTATTTATTCAGGGCTTTTGAGGTAAGTATCTTGCCTAACTTTATCTGTGGGAACTACCCTGTAGAGATTTGATTTTTGTGCTATTTGAACTGCATGAAAGATGTGTACTCGAGGTGACGAGTGTGTATAAAGATTTATATGTGGAAATTTGACCGGTTTCGATTCTTAGGGTTTTTATGCACACTAAATTGAAGTTGCTCGATCATGTTATGTCCTCCATTGATAAATTCACTCTTATATTCCTTATTTAAAGTTGTTGGTTCATGTCCTATCATTTGTTGCCAAATATACTCTAACATGCCTAATTATAACTAATGCTTCTTTACTGCAACATGTTATCTCTTCCGTAGTTGATTTTCCTTAATTGAAGTTATTGTTACATGCTACCTCTAATGTAGTTGATTATACTTAATTGACATTGTTGTTAAATGTTATCTCTTTCGTAGTTGATTAACCTTAATTATAGTTATTGTTACATGTTTTCTGTTCCATTGTTGATTATCCTTAATTGAAGTTATTGTCACATGTTATCTCTTCCGTAATTAATTATCCTTGTTTGAAGTCGTTGTTACATGTTATTTCTCTTATTTTTGAACTAATCTTACTTGATGTCATAATTACTTGTATGTCTTTCATCGTTGAACATATTCTTCCGTGTCATTATATTTTTGTCATTCTTGTGTAGATTTACTTGTTGTACCCCTTGTTATTGTTGTTCTTGTTGTACTCAGTGTTATTGAGCCGTGGGGTATATGTGGTTGTGGTTTCAGAATAGTTGTTGTTGAAACGTTATGGTGTAAAGGAACATGTGGTGCGGGTTGTTATATTATGTTGTTACATTTTTGGCACATGTTGTATTGTTGTGTCACGACTCGAATCTCCCACCGCCAGGACCGTGATGGCACCTAACATTGAACCCGCTAGGCAAGACAATGTTATTTACCTTATTACTTTATTTTTAACAGATAACAGATGATGTACAAATTAGCGCAAATATAAGTGCAAGAGAAAACAAAGTCTAACAACTTAATTAAATGTCATTAAGAAAATCATAATACTAAACCCAAAATTTGGTGTCACAACTTCATGGACTGTCTAGAAATTCTATAAAAAGTGTCTGAACAAAAATAAATAGATCTGTCTCAGAATAAATAAGAGCAGAATGGAAATAACGTAGGAGGGGACGCTAAAGCCTGCGGTCACCTGCAGGACTACCTCGGAATCTCTAATGGACTGAAGGATGCCTCCTCACTCTAAGGTCAGTAGGGTCTTGTACCGGGATCTGCACAAAAGTGCAGAGTGTTGCAGCAGTACAACCGACCCCATGTACTAAGTAAGTGTCGAGCCTAACCTCTGCGAAGTAGTGACGAGGCTAGGACACGACAACAAATTAAACCTGTGTAGTTTAATCATATATCGAGAAAATAATAACAACAAGAAATAAGCAGCTAAACACATAGAAAGGGGAACATGTTGAGGGGAGTAAATATCAAATGCTAGAACTAACGAGGTAAAGCAACAATTAGGTATCAGCTTAAACAAGAGAAGTATCAACACAAAAACAAGTGCATGGCATCACCCTTCATGCTTTTACTCTCATCCTTACAATAAATCAATTGAAACGGCACGACATCACCCTTCGTGCTTTTAAATTCATAACATGGCATGACATCACCCTTCGTTATTTTACTCTCATCCGCACAATATTATACACGGCATCAACCTTCGTGCTTTACACTCTTCCTCACCCAAACAAATCAATAACAACAATTCGGAAAGGAAATCAACAATATAAAATAATAATAAGAACCATAACATCCCGGCAAGGGAGCCAACAGTAGAATCAATATCATCCCGGCAAGGGAAACAACAATAACCAATCTCACCTAGCTATTCAATTTCACGGAATAATTCTCAACTTGAATCAATACTCAACAATGATCAATACCAACGAAAACACCTCCAATATAGATAATTGTCAAATTAAACCCAAGTAATGCTTAACAAAAAATCACATAATTCACAATATTCGACTCACGACATGCTTGATACCAACATATAGATACTCATCACCACACCTATACGTTGCACATTATACTACCACATAGAAAATAAGACACAATACCTATTCCCTCAAGCTAAGGTTAAGCCAAACACTTACCTCGAATTCCACGACCAAACGCAAGCCTCAATTACCGCTTTCCCTTTAGAATTCACCTCCAATTCACTTGTATCTAGACATATTTAACTTAACAACATCAATAAGTTCTAAATAATGGAACCCCAATGCTTAATTATAGGTTTTCTATCATTCTTCCCGAAAAGTAAAAAATTGACCCCGGGCACGCTTGGTCAAAACACGGAGTTCGGATCAAAACCCGATTACCCATACACCCACGAGCTCAAATGTGTAATTTGTTTCGGAATCCGACCCAAAAATGAGGTCTAAATTCCAATTATACAAAAAGCCCTAACTTTATCCAAATCCCCAATTTTCTACCATTAAAACCCTAGAATGTTTGATAAAAATTGATGAAAAACATTGGAGGTTTGAAAGAAAATAGTTAACGGACACTTACCTATGATTTGGAAGAAAATCTCTTGAGAAAATCACCCTAAGTCTTCTATTTTGGTTAGAATTGAAAAGAAAACGGATGGACCTTTATTTTTAAAAAACATCACTGCCCGACCCTCGCACCTGCGGTGCTTGGGTCGCACCTGCGCTCTCGCAGCTGCGGAAAACTTAATACACCTGCGGAAATGAACAGGCCCACAGGGGTCCGCACCTGCGTGAAGTCGTCCGCATCTGCGGATGAGCACCTGCGAAGCCAAATACCGCACCTGTGGAAAGGGTCGCACCTGCGAGCTCGCACCTGCGGAAAAGGGCCCGCAGGTGTAGGCACACCAGAACTGGTGCACCAGCAGAGATTTTCCAATTCTCAACACCCCGAAACCTACCCGAAACTCACCCGAGCCCTCGTCGCTCCAAACCAAACATGCATACAACCTCAGAAATATCCTACGGACCTACTAGTGTGATCAAATTTCCAAAATAACATCTTAAACGACGAATTTGGCATCAAAATCAAAGGTAAATCTCAAGAACTTTTAAACTTTCAAATTTTACAACCACGGATCTGAATAACGTCATATGACCTTCGTTCCTTACATAATTTTACAGGCACAAATCAAATTTCATATTAAACCTGTACCGGGCTCCGGAATCAAAATACGGGCCCGATACCATCAATTTCAAATATAGCCAAATTTTCAAAAACTATTATAATTTCAGTAAAATAATTTCTTCCAAAAATTCATTTCTCGGGCTTAGGACCTCAAAATTCAATTTCGAGCATACGCCCAAGTCCCATATTATCATACGGACCCTCCGGGACCGTCAAATCACGGGTTCGGGTCCGTTTACCTATAATGTTGACCAAAGTTAACTTAAATTCAATTTTAAAGGCAAAAGTAGCATTTTTCTTAGTTTTTCATACAAAATCTTTATGTATACACGGTCGGACTGCGCACACAAAACAAGGTGAGATTAAAGGACGTTTTCAAGGCCTCTGAAAATAGTTTTGACTTATAAAATGAGAGATAACTTTTTAGGTAATCACATTCTCCACCTCTAAAACAAACGTTCGTCATCGAACGAACATAGAAAAGTAACTGAATCGGGGAAAAGATGGGGAAACCGGCTCCGCATATCGGACTCGAACTCCCAAGTAGTTGCCTCGACAGGCTGACCTCTCCACCGAACACGAACTGAAGGATAACTCTTTGATCTCAACTGATGAATCTGTCGGCCTAATATGGCTATCGGCTCCTCCTCATAGGGAAAATCCTTGTCCAACTGGACACTTCTGAAGTCTAACACATGGGCTGGATCGCCGTGATACTTCCTAAGCATAGACACATGAAACACTGAATGCACAGTTGATAAATTCAGTGGCGACGCAAGTCTGTAAGCCACCTCTCCCACTCAATCAAGGATCTCAAACGGTCCAATGTACCTAGGGCATAACTTTCCCTTCTTCCCAAATCTCATCACGCCCTTCATGGGCGACACCCGAAGCAACACCCACTCTCCGACCATGAATGCCACATCACGAACTCGGCGATCGGCATAACTCTTCTGCCTAGACTGAGCTGTACGAAGTCTACCTTAAATGATCTTAACCTTATTCGAGGCATCCTGCATAAGTCTGTACCCAACAACCGAGCCTCTCCCGGATCAAACTACCCAACCGGCGACCAACACCGCCTACCATATAATGCCTCATAGGGAGAATATGAATTCTCGACTGATAAAAGTTGTTGTAGGCATACTCAGCTAATGGCAAGAACTAATCCCAAGAACCTCCAAAGTCAATGACACAGGCTCGTAGCATATCCTCCAAAATCTGAATAGTACGCTCGAACAATCCGTCCGTCTAAGGATGAAATGTTGTTCTCAACTCAACCCTCGTGTCCAACTCACGCTGAACTACACTCCAGAAATGCAATATAAACTGTGTAACTCGATCAGAAATAATAAACACGGGTACACCATGAAGACGACCAATCTCCCTATTGCAGATCTTTGCTAATCTCTCCGAAGATGTGAAACTACCACAGGGATGAAATATGCTGACTTGGTCAGCCTATCCACAATAACCCATACTACATCAAACTTCCTCTGAGTCCGTGGGGAGCCCAACAACGAAATCCTTGGTGATACGCTCCCACTTCCACTTAGGAATCTCAATCTACTGAAGCAATCCACCAGGCCTCTGATACTCGTACTTAGCCTGCTAACAATTCAAACACCGAGCTACATATGCCACAATATCCTTCTTCATCCTTCTCCAAAAATAGTGATGCCGCAAATCCTGATACATTTTTGCAGCGCCCAAATGAATGGAGTACCGAGAACTATAGGCCTCCTCTAATATCAACTCACGAAGTGCATCCACATTGGGCACACAAATATGACCCTGCATCCGTAAAACCCTATCGTCACCAACTGTAACCTACTTCGCACCATCGTGCTGTACCGTGTCCCTAAGGACACACAAATGAGGATCATCAGACTGCCGATCTCGAATACGATCTAATAATGAAGAGCGAGCAAATGTATAAGCTAGAACATGGACGGGCTTAGAAACATCCAATCTCATGAACCGATTTGCTAAAGCTTGAACATCCAAAGCAAGCGGTCTCACCCCGATCAAAATATATGCAAAACTACCCATATTGGCTGACTTCCTACTCAAGGCATCGGCCACAACGTTAGCCTTACCCGGATGATATAAGATGGTGATGTCATAGTCTTTAAAAAACTCCAACCATCTCATTTGCCTCAAATTCAACTCTTTCTGCTTGAACAAATATTGGAAACACTTATGATCCGTGTACATCTCACATGACATACCATACAGATAATGCCTCCAAATCTTCAGTGCGTGGACAATGTCTGCTAACTCCAAATCATGAAATGGATAATTCTTCTCATGGATCTTCAACTAACGGGAAGCATATGCAATAACCTTGCCATCCCGCGTCAACACTGCACCAAGTCCAACCCGAGATGCATCACAATATACAGTATATGACCCTGAACCTGTGGGCAAAACCAACATCGGCGCCGTAGTCAAGGCTGTCTTGAGCTTCTGGAAGCTCGCGTTGCACTCCTCTGACCACCGAAACTGTGCACCCTTCTGAGTCAACCTGGTCATCGGAGCTGCAATAGACGAAAACCCCTCCACAAACTGACGGTAATAGCCTTCCAAACCCAAGAAACTCCGGATATCTGTAGCTGATGTGGGTCTAGGCCAATCCTTGACCGCTAAAATCTTCTTAGGAGCTGAATACCCTCCACTGATACAACATGACCCAGAAATGCAACTGAACTCAACCAAAACTCACATTTTGAAAACTTGGCATATAACTGACTGTCCTTCAGAGTCTGGAGAATGACTCAACGGTGTTGCTCATGCTCCTCCCGACTGCGGGAATAAATCAGAATATCATCAATGAAGGAAATTATGAAGGAATCTAAATAAGGCCTGAACACTCGGTTCATCAAGTCCATGAAAGCTGCTAGGGAAATTTTCAACCCGAATGACATCACTAAGAACTCATAATGCCCGTACCGAGTGCGAAAAGCTGTCTTAGGGACATGGGATGACCTAATCCTCAACTAATGGTAGCCAGATCTCAAATCAATCTTCAAAAATACCTTGGCACCCTGAAGGTTATCAAGCAAATGATCAATCCTCGGTAATGGATATTTATTATTGATGGTAACCTTGTTCAACTGCCGATAATCTATGCACATCCTCATCGACCCATCTTTCTTCTTAACAAACAACACCGGTGCACCCTAGGCGAGACACTAGGACTAATAAAGCCTTTATCAAGCAAATCCTGCAACTGTTCTTTCAACTCTGGCGGGGCCATATGATATAACAGAATAGAAATGGGCTGAGTTCCCGGAACCAAATCAATGCAAAAGTCAATATCCCTGTCGGGTGGCATACCCGGTAGGTTTGTAGGAAACACCTCTGGAAACTCACAGGCAACATGCACATAATCCATAGAAGGAACCTCAACACTAGAATCACGGACATAAGCCAAATAGGCCAAAAACCCCTTCTCGACCATATGCCGAGCTTTCATATATAAGATAATCCCTCTCCACTCCAGTCGAGGCAACCCCGGTAATGCTAAGGTTACGGTCTTGGCATGATAGTTGGCATGATAGTCTAGTATGGCATGATAAGGCGACAACCAATCCATCCCCAAAATAACATCAAAATCTACCATATCAAGTAGTAGAAGATCTACACTGGTCTCAAGACCACCAATAACCACTACACCCGAACGGTAGACACGATCTACCACAATAGAATCACCTACCGGTGTAGACACATATACAGGAGTACTCAGGGAATCACGAGGCATAACCAAATAAGGAGCAAAATAAGATGACATATAGGAATATATAGACCCTGGATCAAATAGAACTGAAGCATCCCTGCTACAAACTTAAACCATATGTGTGATAACTGCATCGGAGGCCTCAGCCTCAGGTCTGGCTGAATAACATAGCATCAGGCCTGAGCCCACCAATTTGAACTACATCCCTGAGACGACCTTCTGATGGCTGACCTCTACCTCTAGTGGCCTGACCTCCACCTATAACAGCCTAACCTCCACCTCTAGCTGGCCGAGCGGGTGGTGGAACACCTGGTGCGGGAACCATGGCACGAGAACCCTGGTGCTGAGAACTACTCGAGGCTCGAGGGAAAAATCTAGCAATGTGCCCCAGACCACCACAAGTGTAGAAAGATCTCGGCTGCTGAGACTGCTGGCCCTGAAACTGACCCTAACGACCTAAGTAACCACCCTGAAAACTCTGGAGCGGCGGTGAACTGATAGGAGATGGTGGTGCACTGTATGATAACTGATCGGAATACTGCATATGAGAACCACAACTACGTGGAGCACTGCGAGAAACCTGAAGTGCTGAATGAAACGACCTAGGAAGATGGCCCCTACCAAATGAATCCCAGCCTCCAGATGAGACACCGTTGAACCGGCCAAAATGACGAGGCCTATTGTCAGACCCCTGACCACTCCCCTGTGATAGAACCATCTTGACTCGTCTAGCCTCATTGGCTGCATCCTGAAAGTAAATATCACTCCCTACCACTTAGCCATTTACAATCTGATCGGCTGAGCTAGTCCCTCAATAAACCTCCTCACCCTCTCTCGGTCGGTGGGAAGTATCATAATAGCATGACGGGCCAAGGTAATGAATCTGGTCTCATACTGAGTGACGATCATAGAACCTTGTTGGAGACGCCCAAACTACCTCCGATAATCCTCTCTTTGAGTGTTAGGGAGAAACTTCTCAGAAACAAATTAGAGAACTGGGCCCAAGTCAAAGGCGGTGATCCAGCTGGTCTAGCCAAACAATAATCTCTTCACCAAGTCTTGGTAGGACCTGATAGACAAAAAGTAGCAAAGTCGACCCCATTGGTCTCCACTATTCCCATGTTCCATAGAACCTTGTGACAACTATCCAAATAGTTCTGTGGATCCGATAAAGAAGCACCACTATAAGTAGTAGTAAACAGCTTGGTGAACCGGTCCAACCTCCATAAATCATCAGCAGACATAGGTGCTCCATTACCGGTCTGAGCCACAACACCCGGCTGAACTGCCCCAGCTGTTTAAGGTGCTGGAGTTTGGAACTGAGAAGCCAACTGCTCCGGAGTGCGAGTAGCGGGAGTCTGGGCTCCTTCCCCAGCCTGAGAGACGACTGGTGTTGTAGGAAGTAAACGTGCCTTAACAACGCTCTCCATGAGGCCTACTAGATGGACCAGAGCATACTAAAGTATTGGGGCGGCAATGAACCCGTCGGGAACCTGAGCTGGTCCAATCGGGACTGTTTGGGCAGGAACCTCATCAGAAAACTCTACCCGAGGCTCCGACACTGGGGCTGCTGCCCTGGGCTGAGCTATGCCCCGGCCTCGACCCTTAGCACATCCTCGGCCTTGTCCTCGGCCCCTCGTAGGAACTGCAACTGGAGACTCGGATTGTTGATTAATGGATGAGGAAGCACGTGTTCTCGCCATCTCGAGAGAATAGAGTAGAAATTCAATTAGTTTTAAGAAATGAAATCACACGACAGAGAAGAATAGATGAGAAGTCATTGCTAAAATGTGTATCCTTTTTGGGATAAGTACAGACTTCTCCGTACCGATCCCTTAGACTCTACTAAGCTTGTCCATGAATTGTGGGACCTAAGCAACATAGTGCTCTGATACCAACTTGTCACGACCAGAATTTCTCGTCGTCGGGACAGTGATGGCGCCTAACATTGAACCCACTAGAAAAGCCAATGTTAATGTTTATTTACCTTATACATTTATTTTTAACAGATAAAAGGTGATGTACAAATCAGCGGAAAAAAGTGCGAGAGAAAACAAAGTCTAACAACGTAATTAAATGACAAGAAGAAAATCATAATACTAATCCCAGAATTTGGTGTCACAACTTCACGGACTGTCTATGAATTCTACAAAAGAGGGTCTGAACAAAAATAAGTACATCTGTCTCAGAATAAATAAGAGCAGAATGGAAATAACGTAGGAGGGGACGCCAAAGCTTGCGGATGCTTGCAGGACTACCTCGGAATCTCCAATGGACTGAAGGTTGTCTCCTCCCTCTAAGGTCAGTAGAGTCCTGTACCGGGATCTGCACAAAAGTACAGAGTGTAGCATCAGTACAACCGACCCCATGTACTGAGTAACAAAGATACTTACCCTGAAGAGACTTCATGCGAATCTAAAGACATTACCTTCACTTTACTGATACTGATATGTAGAGTCCATGAAAATGTAGAAATGCCACAAGTCTTGACACCCTCCAACGTAAATCTCAATTACACTGACCAATTAGACAAAATCGACCTGACATGTTTGCACACTAACATAATAGGAAACTAATCCACTCACTTGAAGCGAACAAGCAAGGTCATACACTGCACATACTACACCTTTTACAATTACCACTCAATCATTCAATAGAACCCATTCACCCAATAGAGTACATTACGACCTATGTCGAAGAAATTTTCATTACTCAAGTCATTCCCATACCCCACATCTGCAGGTCATAACTGATTTACCAATATACCTCAAACTGAGACCAATACAGCACATAATCGTGCAATCAACTTATCATTAACAGACTCCCCCACATGCTCAAAGCCAACGATGAAGATAACCAATAACTCACAACGCGCATAATAACACAATCCGTCTAACAGCTCAAGTGATCTGCAAGTCTCACATTCACCATTGCAATAGTCATGCCAATTTCCACAAGTGATCTAAACTCAATTACAACATATATCATTTACTAGTAGAAGAGAACTTACTACAGAACAACATAGGGATCACACACCCCAGGAAAACACGTAGGAGATACCCCTGCCGGCTTAGCCTCAAACATGATATCTCTCTATACACTTCCAAAGATCATAGCTATCACGCAATCACTACACCCTTATGCATCTTAACACAAACAACGCCTAAACTCGAGGCATCGAGATATGCGGTATAAGAACCTGAAGCTGAGGGTAGAACCAACATTAGAGCTAAGTTCAAGGGGAATCTTTAACTTCTGGAAGCTCCACCCACACCCATCTGACCACATGGATACCCTCACTGGACACCACGTGTCCTAAGAATGCTACTGAACTGAGCCAAAATTCACATAGGGAGAACTTTTCATAGAGGTTCTCCTCCCTGAATCCTTATAATACCATCCTCAAATACTAAGTATGCTACCCTTGGCTACGCGTATACGCCAGGGTGCCACCAATGAATACAATAAAAAAAGAGTGCCAATATGGCTGGAATACACCGTTAAACAAATACATGAACGCTACAGGGGCAATGATCAGCCCAAAAGACATCACCAGGAACTCATAACACAATAGAAGGATCCGATTCACTCCACAACTGAACAACATAAGAGGTCTTCCATTACACTCACAACTCGAATCCATATACCAAACCGAGACAGAAACCAAACACTCAATAAATCTTGCCACATTTCCAGCCAACTCTTTTGTCATAAAAACAGCAGTCTGAACACATCTAACCATCAAATCACACTCACCATATAGGCATCCAGTCACAAAGTCCCGTCAATGAGGACATCAACAGACATATAAGTCCCCAAATACATATGCTCACACAACGAAGTCGCATCACTCAAGCCACAGACATAATCTGGCCTCAAGTCCTCCTTACTGGCCCATTATCAAAATTCTAAAATCACATCTGATCCATGGAAGTCACAAGACGCTGATGCACAACTGATACCAAGCGCTCTCGTGCGCGTTCAAATACATGGAAGGAATTCAGGAGTTACGCCCTTGGCTGAATAAAATGGATTCGCACGACACAAATTCAAGAATATGGGATTTTCCTAAGGGTTCTGCAGCCTCTTGAAGATAAGTACACACGTCTCTGTAAAACTCTACTAAACCTGCTCATGACCGTTGAGTCCTATGTAACCTAGCGCTCTGATACCAACTTTTCATGACCCCAAAACTAAACTGGCCGTGATGGCGCCTATCGTGATACTAGGCTATCCAATTCACTGAAAATAATAAAAATGGTTTTTCTATTTAACACATCAATTATCCGAATTTTCATAATAATCCTGTTTCTTAAGCATTTCAAAATAGTAAAAATGATTAGAGCATCTAAGCACAGTCCCAACATCTGGAGTCCACCATCATGAGCATCTAAGAGATGATACAGTCTAATAAAAATCCTCCACTACAACAAGTTTGGGAAGTAATGTAAAAATGACAGAGTAGGAAGGAGAAAGAGTAGGATGCGGACGCCGAACATCTACCTCACAATCTCCGAAAAATGCTCAAACTGGGGTAGCTCAACTATCGCTCTGCCCCGGTACCTGAAGCTGCACACAAGGTGCGGGGAGCAACATGATTATGCCAGCTCACTAAGTAACCAAAGTATCTAAAAACATGAGTGTAGTGACGAGCATTTAAAATTTATAGTTCCATAAAAATAAGTACCAGTAAAGGTAATAGATCAAGTCAAGAGTCCACATTTACAAAAGATTTTACAAAACTCTAGTTTGCCCTTTTTAAACTTGTATGAAACATTAGTCAACATTTATCAAAGAGGCTCAATGTAAAGAATAGTGAAAACAGTAGTTTCATAAAAATATATGCCACTCGGGCACAATGTCGCACACAAATAAAGTGTGTCGGGCAAGCCTCTTAGTCACTCATGACTCTGCTCTCATAAGTCAATGCTCACACTCAGCACTCTCACCCATCATGTACAATCTAACAATTGTTGTGGGCGTGCAACCCGATTCGATACGTATATATATATATATATATATTGCTGCGGCGCACAGCCCGATCCATATATAATGTACATTGATGCGGCGTGCAGCTCGATCCATATAACATACGCTGCAGCGTGCATCCCGATCCATATAATGTACATTGATGCGGCATGCAGCCCGATCCATATATAATACATATATATTGCTGCAGCGTGGATCCCGATCCATTACTATCATCACATACTCTACGCTCTGCCTCACTCATTCATCCTCACAAGAAACTTGGGCAACTCATCTCAACTCAGCCCAAAACACTTCTCAGAGTTTCAAAGTAGTGGGATAACAGTGAAAATAACAAGTGGTAAACATGACTGAATTCACATATTTTCTATCAGGATAGTGCGAGAATAGTGTAAAAATACCCCTGAGGTCTGAACAGGTCGGCACGAGGCCCCAAACATGGCTCATATCTCATAAACAAGTATAAACTTCTGAAATACAGGATGTCGTAAGGTTTCAAATTGAATACGCGACATAATAGTCGCTACGGGACGGACCAAGTCACAATACCTATCGGTGCACGCCCACACACTCCTCACCTAGAATGTGCGTCACCTCATTTACCAAAACAATATCAAATACTGGGGTTTCATAGCCTCAGGTTTAGAGTTACAATCGTTACTTATATCAAAACAGCCCTAAAGCTACTCCATGATGCTCTTGCCCCTCGAATAGGCTCCCGATTGCTCCGAGTCTATCACAAAACAGATCAATAACATCAAAATATGCTAGGGAGACGAACCCCAATCAAAAACTATAAAAATTAGGCTTCCCAAAATTTGCAAAATACGGCCCCCGGGACCACGTCTCGGAATCCGATAAAAATTACATCACAAGAATCCTTATCCTCCCACGAGTCCGTACATACCAAGAACATCAAAATAGGACCACAATTGCCCACTCAAATCACAAAAATAATTTCCAAAATTTTCCTCCCATTTTCCCCAAATTTTCTACTTAATTCCTCAAATTGCATGGTGAAAATCAAGACAAATTCATGAAATTTAACACAAAATATTGAAGAAAACTTACCACAAGAATCCCACTTAAAATCTCGTCCAAAATCTCCTTCCCCCGAGCTCTCAAATGGCAAAATGAGTTATGGCCAAGAACCCCCGAAATTTGAACTTAATCTGTCTGCCCAGACTTTTACTCTGTGCAATCGCAGAAAAAGGCACGTGATCGCGACGAATAAAAGGATGCCCGACCAAACTAATCCTATGCGGTCGCAGAAACAATTATGCGATTGCGTAAGACCACTCCTCACAACAATGCGACCACGACCAGCTCTATGCGATCGCATAGAGAAAATTCCATCATCTCACTACCACTCTAAGTCTTACTATGAAAACGCAAACATCTCCATGCGAACGCAGTGACCAAGACTGCTCACACTACGCGACTGCACCCCTACATTTGGATCACAATTCACAAAAATCCCCTGGTCTCAACTTACTCTACGCGATCACAGATGAATCCACACGATCGCAGTGAACAAACCACTACTGCTAAAACGCCAGAAAACCAGCAATCTCCCAAGGACCAAAAGTGCCCATTTGAGCATTCGAAATATACCTGAGGCTTCCCGAGACCTCAACCACACCTACCATCATATCGCATATCATTCAAATTTAGTCGAGCCTTCGGAAAACCAAAAACAATGCAAAAACACCAAAATCACATCAAATTCAAGCCTATGAACTTTGAAATTTCAAAATTCCACCAAGGATGCCGAAACCATCCAAAACAAATTCAATTGATCTGAAAATTTGCACGCATATCCAAAATGACATTACGAACCTGGTCCAACTTCCAAAATTCCATTCCGACCCGGATAGCCTATGTGACGACCCAAAGAGTCATCACCTATTTTATTACCCATCTTATACTTCCGAGGCCTTGAAAACCTCATTTATAGTCGCCTCAATTTGCATGCATAGTCCTGGCGCATAGCCGGAAAGCTTCAATGTGAAATTCTGTGAAAAATATTAAGTTTTGATATTAGAATGAATAAATTTGACTTCGGTCAACATTTTGGGTAAAGGGACCCGGACCCGTGATTCGACGGTCCCGGAGGGTCCGTAGGAAAATATGAGGCTTGGGCGTATGCCCGAAATGGAATTCCGAGGTTCCAAGCCTGAGGAATGAATTTTTGAGAAAAAATATTTTCTAAAAATATTTAAGGAAACTGAAAATGAAATCTGATTGGTTGAAAATGGATTTCGTTTGATGTGTTTCGGACTTAAAATGAAAAATTTGATGTTTTATGAAATTTGATAGAATTTATGGATTTTGAGGCTTAATTCGATGTATATGATGTTATTTTGGCGATTTGATCACACAAATAAGTTCATAGGATATTTTTGAGGTAGTGTGTATATTTGGTTTGGAGCCCCGAGGGCTCGGGTGAGTCTTAGACTGGCTAGGGATCACAAATGCGAAAATGTTGTTCGCAAATGCGAGTATGGGACCTTCGCAAATGCAACATTTCTGATCGCAAATGCGAAGTCCCTCCTTATGCTCAGTGTTCGCAAATGCGAACTATACATCGCAATTACCATGTCAGGGGTGTTTGCAATTGCGAACCCCAGTTCGTAATTCCCATGCCAACCAGTGGCATGCAGTGCACTTAAACCGAATTTTGACTCCATTTTTCATATTTTCTCGAAATCAAACACACTTAGGCGATTCTTCGAAGAAAAAGACTTCTTCCAAATCATTTGTAAGTTGGTTTTTACTCAATTCTTTCAATCATTAATATCATTTAACATATTTTCAACTTAAAATCAAAGATTTCCATGGGTGGAAATTGGATGTATGGGGTAGAACTTAGGTTTTTCTAAAATTGGGATTTTAGTAGGTGATTGACCTACGATTTGAGAGACTCTTATATGGCTAGACTCGTGAGAGTACGAGGGTTCTGAAAATGTAAAATTTACCCGACTCCGAGATGCTGGCCTGAGGGGTGTTTTGGTCATTTTACCTACTTTCGCGCCGTAAGCTTGAATTAAATAGTAGAATCAGTTGCACGAGATTTTATTTACGGTATGAAATTTATTTGTATAGATTTAGGCATTTGGATTCGGATACTCGTGGCAAACGTGTGGTTTCGGGTTGATTTCTATACTTCGGAACCGAGGTAAGTGTTCAGTGTAACCTTAGCTTAACAGAATAGGAGTTGAGTATTATTTGATACTTGCTAATTGTCAAATACGATATATAGTCATGGTGACGAGTATCTATACATTGGTGTCTAGCATGACCGTGAGTCCTTATATCGCGAATATACTGATTTTGGGGTAATTTCCTTGCTTAGTTGATGATTTCTATATGTTGTGAAGAATATGTGAAGGGAATTGTATTCTGTAATCTCTGTTGGAGCATTGGATCAAATTGTGTAACGAATAGAGAATAAATTTGAGATATTACATCTTGGGAGCATTAACTCAAATTGTGAAAGGAATAGTGAACAAATATGAGATATTACATCTTTGGAGCATTGGCTCAAATTGTGAAACGAATAATGAAGAAATATGAGATATTAACTCCTTTGGAGAATTGGCTCAAGTGATAGTAAATTATGAAATGAAAGTGAAAGAAAGAGAAAGAGTTACTAAAATATACCCTTGTCGGGATATAATTTAGGTGATTGTTCCCTTGTCGGGATTTAATTGTTGAATTATTGTTCCCTTGCCGGGATTTAATAGTTTAATTGGTTGTTCCCTTGTCGGGATTTAATTGTTGAATTATTGTTCCCTTTCCGAGATTCCTATTCCGATTATGTTTACTCCCTTTCCCTTGTTTGTGATTTCTGTTTGGGTGAGGAAGCGTTTTAAAGCACGAATGGTGATGCCGTGCACTATTTTCTATTGTAAGGAAGAGTGTAAAGAACGAAGGGTGATGCCGTGCCATGATCCCTATTAAAAGCACAAAGGTTAATACCGTTCCATGATTCATATTAAAAGTACGAAGGTTAATGTCGTGCCCATATAGTGAGGTAAAAGCACAAAGGGTGATGCCTTGCACCTGTCTTAGTGAGAATGAGAGTAAAGCACGAAGGGTAATGCCGTGCACTTGTTTTTGTGAGTATTAGATTAAAGAACGAAAGGTGATGTCGTGCACTTGTTTATTTCTTGTTGTTATTCTGATACTAGTTGGTTACCTTGTTCTGTTACTTAAATAAGGGTTTTTTTCCCTTTTGTACCTTGGCATGTTCTTCCCGTAATTGTACTTAACTGTTTACTTCCTGCCGTTATTTCTATTACAAATTATTGAACTGCACAGGTTTATTTGGTAGTCTGGTTCTAGCCTCGTCACTACTTCGCCGAGGTTAGGCTAGGCACTTTCTCAGTACATGGGGTCGGTTATACTGATGCTACACATGCACTTCTTGATGTTGTGTAGATTACGGAGCCGGACCCGGAGGACATCATTAGTGGGAGTGTCTTCCAGCTCATTATAGAGGCTTCGAGGTATACCCGCTGGCGTTCGCGGGCCTTGGCGTCTCTTCCATCCCTTTGTCTTCGATTTTGTCTTGTTTTTCCTTTAGTTTCAGAGGAAGACATGTATTTCCTTTCAGACTTGTATTTAGCACTCTTAGACAGTTCGTGAGTTAGTGACACCAGGTTTTGGGAAATTATGCGTCGATGTATTTTAATTGTCTTTACTTAGCTTAAAACCGTATTTATTTCCGCTGTTTAATTTGAAAACTAATTATTCTGTTAGGATGAGATTATGATGCTATTTTAGCTATACACGTTGGCTTGTCTAGCGGGTTCAACGTTAGACGCATCACGGCCCGACGGTGGGGTTTCGGGGCGTGACAAGTTGGTATCATGGCTCTAGGTTGCTTAGGTATCACAACTCACGGACAACTTGGTAGAGCCTGAGGGGTCGGTAAGGAGACGTCTGTATCTATATCTATCCCCCAGAGGCTGCAAAGATAGGATGACTCCATATTTCTTTTCTTCTCTGTCATGCACTATGATTCTGAGTATTGATTGAGTTTCGATTCTATTCTCTCGCAGATGGCGAGAAAACATGCTTCCTCATCTTCCGATCAGCAACCCGATCCCCCTGTTGCAGCTCCTGTGAGGGGCCGAGGCCGAGACCATGCTAGACGCTGAGGCAGAGCTAAGGCTCAGCCCAGAGCATCAGCATCAGTGGATGACCCACAGGTAGGCTTTGCCGGTGAGGTTCCTGCTCAGGCGGTTCCACTTGGACCGGCTCAGGTCCCCGAGGCGTTCATTGCCACCCTGGTTCTTCAGGACGCCCTGGTCCGTTTAGTGGGCCTTATGGAGAGCGTGGCTCAGGCTGGTCTTCATCCTACTACACCAGTCATCTCTCAGGCTATGGGAGGGACCCAGACTCCTGCTACCCGCACACTAGAGCAGCTAGCTCCTCAGTTCTAGGCTCCAGCAGCTCAGGCAGCTTGAGCAGCTCAGCCGGGTTTTGTGGCACAGAAAGTTGAGGGGGTAGCCATGTCTGCCAATGCTTTGGGGAGGTTGGATTGGTTCACCAATCTATTTTCTACTACATTTACTGGTGCATCATCAGAGGACCCCCAGCATTTCTTGGATAGTTGCTTTGAGGTCCTTCTGAACATGGGTATTGTGGAGTCCAATGGAGTTGATTTTGCTACATTCCGTCTTTCTGGTACCACCAATACATGGTGGAGGGATTATTGCTTGACAAGGCCAGCTGGGTATGCACCATTGACTTGGGCTCAGTTCTTCGAGTTGTTCATGGAGAAGTTTCTACCGGTTACTCAGAGGGAGGGTCTTCAAAGGCAATTTGAGCGCCTCTTGCAGGGATCTATGACTGTTACATAATATGAGACCATGTTCATTACTTTGGCCCGACATGATATCATGATACTCCCTACTGATCATGAGAGAGTGATGAGGTTTATTTATGGTCTAGCTTGGCCTATTAGACTCCAGATGGCCAGAGAGACAGGCACTGATATTTTATTCCAGTAGGCGGCCAATGTGGCCAGGCTCATTGAGATGGTTTTATCACAAGGCGGTGGTCAGGGGTCTGATAAGAGACCTCGCTATTCCAGTCAGTTCAGTGGTGCCTCATCCGGAGGCAAATATGCTTCTGGCAGGGGTCATCTTCCTAGGCCATTCCAGTCGGCGCTTCAGGTATCCCGTAGTGCACCATCAGTCCCTATCATTGCATCGCCGCTTCAGAGTTTCCAGGGTGGTTATTCTGGTCGACAGGGTCAGTTTCAGGGCCAGCAGCTTCAGCAACAGAGGGCTTGTTACTCTTGTGGTGATCCAGGGCACATTGTTAGGTATTGCCCCCGAGCTTCTGGTAGTTCTCAACATCAGGGCTCTCATACTATGATTCCCGCACAAGGTGCACCCCCACCCCCTCGACCAGCAAGGGGTGGAGGTCGAGGTTCTAGAGGTGGAGGTCAGACTCATAGAGGTGGAGGACAGGCCACGAGAGGTAGAGGTCAGGCCGCAGTAGGTCGACCCAGGGATGATCAGATCGGAGGGGCTCAACCCCGGTGCTATGCCTTTCTTGCTAGTCCTGGTGTCGAGGCTTCTGATACAGTTATTACAGGTACGGTTTCAGTTTACAGGCGAGAGGCGGTGTTATTTGATCCGGGTTCTACATTCTCCTATGTGTCTTTATACTTTTCCCCTTATTTGAGTATGCCTTGTGATTCCTTGAGTACTGTTATGCATGTGTCTACATCAGTGGGCGATTCTATAGTGGTAGATCAAGTCTACCATGCTTTCTTAGTAGACATTGGTGGTCTGGGGACTCAGGTTGATCTTTTGCTTCTGGATACGGTTGAGTTCGATGTTATATTGGGGATGGATTGGTTATCCCCCTATTATGCTATTCTGGACTGTCATGCCAAGACAGTGACTTTGGCTTTGCTAGGGGTGCCTCGTTTTGAGTTGAAGAGAACTCCTAGTTATTCTTCTGGTAGAGTTATTTCTTATATGAAGGCTCAGTGCATGGTCGGGAAGGGTTGTTTTGCCTATCTGGCCTATGTTCGTGATTCTAGCGCGGAAGTTCCTTCCCTGGAGTTGGTGCCCGTGGTTCGTGAGTTTCTTGAGGTTTTCCTTTCAGACTTGCTGGGGATGCCACCTGACAGGGACATTGATTTCTGCGTTAATCTGGCTCCGGGCACCCAGCCCATTTCTATTCCACCGTATCGCATGGCCCCGCCAGAGTTGAAAGAGTTGAAGGAACAGTTGCAGGATTTGCTTGGGAATGGTTTCATTAGACCTAGTGTTTCCCCTTGGGGTGCTCCAGTATTGTCTGTGAAGAAAAAAGATGGTTCGATGAGGATGTGCATTGATTACCGTCAATTGAACAAGGTTACAATCAAGAATAAGTATCCATTGCCGAGGATTGATGATTTGTTCGATTAGCTTCAGGATGCCAGGGTATTTTCAAAGATAGACTTGAGATCTGGCTACCATCAGTTGAGGATTAGGGCATCCGATGTCCCTAAGACAACATTCCGCACTCGGTACGGGCATTACGAGTTCTTAGACATGTCGTTTGGGTTGACGAATGCCCCAGCAGCTTTTATGGACTTGATGAACCGATTGTTCAAGCCTTATTTGGACTCGTTCGTGATAGTATTCATTGATGATATATTGATATACTCCTGTAGTCAAGAGGAGCACGAGCAACATCTCAGAGTGGTTCTTCAGACTCTGAAGGATAGCCAGCTATATGCAAAGTTTTTGAAGTGCGAGTTCTGGTTGAGTTCAGTTGCATTCCTGGGTCATGTCGTGTCAGCAGAGGGTATTCAAGTTGACTCAAAGAAGATTGAGGCAGTTAAGGACTGGACTAGACCAACATTATCTACAGAGATTCGGAGTTTCATGGAATTAGCAGGTTATTATCGTCGGTTCGTGGAGGGGTTCTTATCTATTGCAGCCCCGATGACCATGTTGAACCAGAAGGGTGCCCAATTCAGGTGGTCAGACGAGTGTGAGGCGAGCTTTCAGAGGCTCAAGACAGCTCTGACTACGGCACCAGTACTGGTTTTGCCCACAGGTTCAGGGCCTTATACAGTCTATTGCAATGCTTCCCGTATTGGGCTTGGCGCAGTGTTGATGCTGGATAGAAATGTCATTGCTTATGCTTCGAGGCAGTTGAAGATTCACGAGAAGAGCTATCGAGTGCATGATTTGGAGTTGGCATCCATTGTCCACGAATTGAAGATTTGGAGGCACTATCTGTATGGCGTGGCCTGTGAGGTGTTCACGGATCATAAGAGTCTTCAGTACTTGTTCAAGAAAAAGGAGTTGAATTTGAGGTAGAGAAGATGGTTGGAGCTGTTGAAAGATTATGATATTACCATCTTGTATCACCCGAGGAAGGCCAATGTGGTGGCCGATGCTTTGAGTAGAAAGTCAGCTAGTATGGGCAGTCTTGCTTTTATTCCGGTCAGTCAGAGGCCACTTGCTTTTGATGTTCAGTCTTTGACCAATCGATTTGTGAGGTTGGATATTTTTGAGCGTAGTGGAGTGTTGGATTGAACGATCGCTCATTCTTCATTATTAGCGCGTATCCGTGATCGGCTGTTTGATGATCACCATTTGTTTGTCCTTAGAGACACGGTGGAGCGCAGAGGTGAAAAGCAAGTGACCTTAGATGATGATGATGTTTTAAGATTACCGGGGCAAGTTTGTGTACCCAATGTTGATGGGATTCGAGAATTTATTTTAGAGGAGGACCATAGTTCCCGGTACTCCATTCATACGGGCGCCGCGAAGATGTATCAGTATTTGCGTCAGCATTATTGGTGGCGTAGAATGAAGAAGGATATTTTGGCATATGTGGCGCGGTGTTTGAATTGTCAACAGGTTAAGTATGAGCACCAGAGGCATGGTGGTTTATTTCAGAGGAATGAGTTTCCCGAGTGGAAGTGGGAGAGGATCACTACGGACTTTGTTACTGGACTTCCGTTGACCCGGAAGAAGTTCGATGCAGTTTGGGTCATTGTTGATAGGCTGACCAAGTCAGTGCATTTTATTCCTGTGGCAGTTTCCTATTCATCCAAGAGGTTAGCTGAGATCTATATCTGGGAGATTGTTCGTCTTCATGGTGTGCCGGTATCTATCATTTTGAACCGGGGCGCGCAGTTTACCTCGCGTTTCTGTGGAGCAGTTCAGCGAGAGGTAGGCACCCAGGTGCAGTTGAGCACATCATTTCATCCCCAGACGGATGGGCAGTCCGAGCGGACTATTCAGATATTGGAGGATATGCTCCGAGCTTGTGTTATTGACTTTAAAGGATCATGGGATCAGTTCTTGCCTTTAGCAGAGTTTGCTTACAACAGCAGCTACCAGTCGAGCATCCAGATGGCTCCTTATGAGGCTTCATACGGTAGGCGATGTCGATCTCCGGTTGGATGGTTTGAGCCAAGAGAGGATCAATTGTTGGGTACAAATTTTGTTCAGAAGGCCTTGGACAAGGTCAGGATCATACGGGATAGGCTTCGTACAACTCAGTCCAGGCAAAAGAGTTACACGAATCGCAATGTTCGAGATGTGGTTTTCATGGTTGGTGAGTGAGTCTTTCTCCGAGTGTCGCATATGAAGAGCGTAATGAGATTTGGGAGGAAGGGAAAGATTAGCCCTAGGTTCATTGGTCCATTTGAGATTCTTGATCGAGTGGGAGAGGTGGCTTATAGACTTGCATTGGCGCCTAGCTTATCAGCCGTACCTCCAGTTTTTCATGTGCCCATGCTTCGGAGGTATCACGGCGATCCAGCCCACATGTTATATTTCAGCACTGTCCAGTTGGACAAGGACTTATCTTATGAGGAGGATCCGGTGGCTATTCTAGACCGACATGTTCGTCAGTTGAGATCCAAGAGTTTCCCTTCTGTTCGTGTTCAGTGGGGAGGTCAGCCTCCTGAGGCATCGACCTGGGAGTCCGAGTCTGATATGTGGAGTCGTTACCCTCATTTATTCCCTGATTCAGGTACTTCCTTCTTCTGTCCATTCGAGGACGAACGGTCTTTTTAGAGGTGGAGAATGTGACGATCCAAAGAGTCATCACCTATTTTATTACCCGTCCCGTACTTCCGAGGCCTTGAAAACCTCATTTATAGTCGCCTTGATTTGCGTGCACAGTCCGGGCGCATATCCAAAAAGCCTAAATGTGAAATTCTGTGAAAATGCTAAGTTTTGATATTAGAATGAATAAATTTGACTTTGGTCAACATTTTAGGTAAACGGACTCGGACCCGTGTTTCGACGGTTCCGGAGGGTCCGTAGGAAAATATGGGACTTGGGCGTTGTTGGTTGATTTCCCAATGCACACGCAAGTGTACGTGGTCGACAAGTAATATAG